>MU771146.1:113281-140168 GCA_026770625.1 Nicotiana glauca | reverse complement strand
GGGTAATAATTGAATAACTGATAAACAATAAGGTTAAAATTGAAATAAAAGAGGGATTACTTTGTAATTAACAAAGTTTGAATTTTCCTCCCTTTTAAACTCTAAATAGGCATCTCTATGCTTCTTTGAATAAGTTTTGAAATCTGAAAAATTATCCTACAAGTAATATACCATTCTTCCATTCAAATTTCGAAATTCATCTCTTCAAAACACAAAAATAGTAGAAATTATCAGAAAATCCCTAGATCACTATTGTTTCATTGATCCTTTTAGTTAGAATCTGGCTTGTGTAGTGATTGCTGGAAATTTCAGAAGGTTTTCTAGTTTAAATCCAAGGTTGAAGTTGAGTTTGAATCAAATCTGTTGCTTATTTGCTGGTGTTTTAATCTTCTAAGTCTTCCTGGTTATTTTTGGGAGCTGTTTGGACTAATAGCTGGCTGATTGAATTACTGTTGCTGTGTTACTAGTATTTGACCCCACTGTTTTACTCTCATTTTCCAGGTAAAATTCTATACTTGTTGATGTAATTCAAGTCGACGAAGATAAATAAAAATGATTATGTGTTATTTCAAGTTATTTTCTACTTAATATTTTATCCAATCAGAAGTCCTTGTATTTATTAGGAATAGTTCGAATATGTAATTAAGCTATACGGACTCGGACTGTTGAAATTTATAATATTTTAGACTATTACAGTAACAGTAGTTGTATTTGAAGTATGTTAGCTATAGGACAGTATGGATCTCTATATTAGATTACTAATAGTAGTGAATTTGTAATAATATCAAAATTCGATTTAGCTAAAAGTTTCTGGATCTTAAGTGATCACGAACAGCTTGTTTGTAATGAAATTTGAAAATCGTTTGCCAGCTTCAACTTATGTTAGTCTGTTTTGATTTTTTAAATCACGCTTTTGTTCGATTTGTATTCTGTTAATGGCCATGACATGTCTAAATTAGTCCAACTGTAAATTCCTGTTGAGTTCCAGTAATTGATAAAATAGGTGCATAAAAGGAATAATGTTTGCAATTCAATTTGAGTTCAATTAATATAATTTAGCCTTCACACTTTCATTTTGAATCAAAGTAGCATTTTAATATAAAATCGTTCAGTTATCTATTTCTTCAAATATTTGTAGGAATCTGTTAAGGCAACAGAATAGTTGCGTTAGTGGCCATTGGGCCTGGATATCTTGACACGTGGCCCAGAACTTGGGCCCAAGCTGGATTCAATCAGTCCTGCTACACCTAGCCATGTTATTGCCATACGGGCTACAATCAAACCCAAAGTAATTGAAGGCCTAGGCTCATATGAGCTCATGTCCCAAATGTAATAACCATTAGGTAATATTAAATAATTAGGACTCTTCCTTTATTATTAGAGACAAAAACCAATAGAAAATATAGTGTGCTTTAGGATCGACCTTGAATAAAAATAGAGATGAGCCTCGCCCAATGAATCAATTCACAATTGCAGGGCCCTCAATAAATGCTATATAAAATAATTAGAATTGGAAGAACCGTTTAGTAAATTTCACGGTCTTCCCCAAATCTAATAAACACGTAGATTGCTTTAGGCGCGCATGTTAATAAATAATACCTTCCTAATACGGGTGTGCATTTCATGCGACCCAAATCTAAATCTCAACCGAGTCGAAATGTGTTAAAGGCCACATGTGTACTGGTACGGTGTGGTCCGAAATACATTTTCACGACATTGCAATTCTTGTAAAAATTCAATAATAAAAGCGGATTATCAATAAAGGCACATAAAAATGGAATATATATGAAAATCAGTTAAAAACAAATACAACAGTTGAGCGACCGTGCTAGAACTACGGAATCCGGGAATGCCTAACACCTTCTCCCGGGTTAACAGAATTCCTTATTCGGATTTCTGGTTCGCGGACTGTTAACAGAGTCCAACTTTCCTCGGTTCGGGATTCAACCGGTGACTTGGGACACCATTAATTTCCCAAGTGGCGACTCTGAAATAAATAAATAAATAAATAAATAAATACCGTTCTGACTGTCCTTTAAGTGGAAAAACTCCTTCCTTTATTATATCCCTTCCCGCGGTGTACAAATTCGGTAAAAAGGAGGTGTGACAGCTCTGGCGACTCTGAATCTCTTAATAAACGAATCCCGTTTCGATTGTCCTTTAATTGGAAAAACTCCATTTATTATACCCTTTACGGGGTATAGTAGGAAAAAGGAGGTGTGACAGGTATGACGAGCCAACTCCGAAAACCTCATTTCGTACTGAGTCACGGTCATATCTCCCAGTGTCAACCACTCGAACTGCCTAAGCAGCTCCTCTCTGCGGGATTGCGGTACATACTTCTCCAAGAAGAGAGTGGAGAACTTCTACCAAGTAAGGGCGCTGCACCAACAGGCCTACGCCTCCCACCAAGTGAAGGCAACCAGTAAACTGAAAGGTGGTAAATGCCACACCGCTAGACTCAAGAATCCTTGTTGTACGGAGCATCCGCTGGCACCTGTCAAGAAAACCCTGGGCATCCTCGCCCTCAGCACCACTGAATGTCGGAGGCTGGAGTTTACCAAACCTCTCAAGACGATGTTGCTCATCCTCTGGCATAGCTGGAACCCTGAACTCCTGCACTGGTGCAACCTGTCGAGCTGGAGGTGCCTCTAGCATTTATAGTCCCTGCACTACCTGCTCAGGTGTGCGAGTAGGGGGGTCTGATTGCCTCCTCCGGCCTGCGAAGTAGCTGCTGTTGTGGTCGCTAAAACAGCATGTGCCAGGCCAGTTCAAACTGTCAAAATCTGTGTCAAGGTCTCTAGTAGACCCGGAATCATGATGGCACGGCTGGTGCCTGAACTGGTGTTGCTGCAGTCTGATCCGGAGCTGGGGGTAGTTGGTGGATCAATAGATGCTGCCCTCGCTACTCTGCCTCTGCCACGACCACGACCGTGTCCACGGCCTCTGGTGGCCTCAATGGGTGGTACTAGTGGTCGTCCACCTCGTTCGGTAACTCGTGTCCTCACCATCTGTGAGAGAATAGAATTGTAGAAGTTTAGTTCCCAATTCAACAAAGTCGCACGACAAGAATTTCAAGAATATGAAGTTTTCCTAAAGTTCCCGCAGCCTCTCGAGGATAAATACAGACGTCTCCGTACCGATCCACGAGACTCTACTAAACCGGCTCATGACTCGTGAGACCTACTAACCTAGGCTCTAATACCAAATTGTAACAACCCCAACCCAGGTCGTGATGGCGCCCAACACAATGCTAGGCAAGCCCGACCAATTCAACACTCTCAATCCCTTTCTTTAAAATTCAATACCGATTAACATAATTAAATTACCAAACAAATATGAATAGAAGTCTGAAATAAAAGATGAAATATGCGAAAACCACAATAATAATAATCTCTGCAATGGCCCACCGATAGCCTCTATTACATAAGTTTAATAGTTTAGTACAGGAACAGTCTAAAATGCGGAGAAGGTAAAGAAAGATAGAGGGAGAAAGCGGGTTTGCGGATGCCATGCAGCTACCTTGATAAATTCGGTGGAATTTGAACCGCAGGATAGCTCGTAATACACCTCAGGAACACCTGGATCTGTACACACAGTGCAGGGAGTAATATGAGTACTCCGACCTAGTGAGTAATTGATCACGCCCAACTCTAGTCCTAAAAAGGATAAGCGGTCGCTGCAAATATAATCCGGTCTAAAAGTCCGGAGTCGAATCCCACAGAGAACTAAGGCTTGGTTGTATTTGTTTAATATCACCACGAAGACAAGATTGAAAATAAATAAACAGCTGAAAACTAACTATGCTTGAATTGTAAACAATTAAAATAAAGGTCTAAGGTAATGGTTTCCCCCGTTGTTGATTTCCTTAGTTGTATGTTTCTTATAGCTTTGACTTAGTTGCCTCTATCAATCATGAACTCTCCAGCTATCATAAATCTCTCTCAAGCAATTATGATAATTTACTAGACGCACTCTCTCAAGCTACGCTAGCTAGATTCGCATTACAGTTCACTTAGATCGCACCCGAGGTATCGTTATCTCTAATCCAACCTCTAAACCCTAGGTTATGACTCACGCCTATACTCCGGGAGTGATGTTGTTCAAACAACTACCTAAATATGCACTCTCTCTCAAGTAGATACATAATAAATAGGAACAGCTAACTGAGGATCCTTTCAATTAACCACAATCAAAACGTAGTTGAACAAATAGAGATTAACAACCAACTCAAAACTATATTAATATGACAACCAATTCATCCCCAACGGGTTTCACCAAAACCTTAGATAACAAATTAGCTATTTATAATATTATGTAAAACTACAATATCAAAAGTCATAACCAACAATGAAAATTAAGAAGAGGATGGAAAAACCTATTGGAGAATTCCCCGCCTTGCTCTCAATGTGTTCTTGCCTCCTTAGGTCTAATTTGTGTCCAAAATATGACCCCTTTCGTCTTTTGGCCGGCCTCCTTTGTTTAATATAGGGTTTAGGGCTTAAAATCTCGTGTTTTGCACTTTGGTCCTTGAAATTTGCGCTTCTTGCCGCGGTCCCACCGCGGTTACGCCAGGACCGCGGCCAGAATGGTCCTCTGAATCTTTGGTAATGTTCTGCCGCAGTATTCTACCGCGGTCCTACTGTAACTGCGGTTTTTCACCCTGTTCCGTTTGGAATTTGGAAATCATAAAACATGAAAGTTGTATCCCTTTGCGTTAGCTTTCCAACCATATATTTAGGAGCCCAAATGGAGTTCTGAGCAAAACGTTATGTCTATTTTACTAGACAGTGAGCAATATGCCTCCTCGAGTCTTCGTTCGTACTTAATTATCAAATTTGACCTCCGAATACGATCCCGACTTAATTCCTTGGGCTTTTACTCAGACTTCAAAGCTCCAAATCTCTTTAATTCATTCCATAACATCTATATAATTCGAAATCACTCCTACAAGGCATAAAACACACCGTTAGTGCAAAACACTAGCGATTAAAGCACAAACTCAACTAAAGTGCAGTAAATTAGAGTGTAATAATCGACTAAAATACGTAATTATAGCCTATCATCAACATCCCACACTTAAACCACTGCTCTTCCTCAAGCAATCAAACTACACTTTTTTTTTATAGACACGACCTTTTTAAACAATTCTCCCAAATCATCACACCAAGAGTATTTAAAATAGACAAAGCACAAAAGCGTAACATTTTCACCTCAAGATTTGACTCACAAGTACCACGTATTATTCACAACTCACCTACTTACTCTAATATAGAGGTCACTGACATTACCTTTCCTTCATGAATCAAGTGCCCTCACAACAAAAGAGAGTAGTTCCACACAATAAAATTTAAGAACACTTAGGAACTCAAGATAGAAAGAATTCACTCACTCTAAGAAATAACATTCATATGCCACAAAAGATGCACCATAAGCTTGCCCGTAGTGTACTACTCCACTAATCGAGCTCATTCAATCTAGGATCAATTAGGCCTTTATTTGGTTGTAATGTAGGCTACGGGACGGGCAGGATGCATTTAGATATGCGAGTGACTACACCTCCCTAAGCACTTTAATACATATACTTTAACATTCAAACCACATACTTATGTCAAACCAAAATTCCACCTTCACATTAATGTAAATTACCCCATTCTTCTTTATGCACACTTACGTCAAGAGCCACCACTTATCAATGAATTTTTTTTTTCACAACAATCCAACTATATTTTTTTTTTTCAATTCAAGTGGCTCTTCCTTTTTTTCAAAATAGTGCACCATTCTCCTTATTCAATTACTTCCACTCAAAATCCAAACCAACCACCCCACACTTTAACTTTTACAAAGTTCATACAATTCAAGTGCTCATGAGAGGTGAAAAGGTTCAAATAGATGGTTAATTCCAACAAATGGGTAAGGCTTGTAATGTGGTTGCCAAAGAAAAAGGATTATAGGCTCAAAGAGGTTAACTACGATACATAACAATTAGGTGGGTAAAATATACATATCTGGCTCAACAAGAAAACGCCTATATCACTTCCAAGATTGAACAACACTACTATTTCGCTTTGCAAACATACAAGGCAAGTTCTAGGCATCAAATGCAATGCACTGAATAACGCAAAACCTTACACACACATGTGACATAACTCACTCAGAATTGGATTCATAGACACTCTAGTCAAAGCAGTAAAGCAAAGTTAAGATAACACAATTTAAGGTACTTCTACAAGAGTCAAAAATTGAGCCTAAGTATCACAACCAAAGTACTCACTATTCTCAAAGCATAACAAAGTTAGGAGATATTGCTTCAATTCAAAACAAAACACAATGGCTCTCATTCCGAAAAAAAGACTAACTACACCCGGTTCAAATAAAACCCTTGGAGAAAACCGCGGTTTAAAGAAAAACCAAGGGGTAATTGCTACACTACCTACCAAAACAAAAAAAAACTTTTTGGTATTTTCTTTAGACTTACTTCCCTCGAGAAAACTTTCTAGAAGATCCGTCATCAGGAAAAGTCCAATCTTTAAAAAAAACACAGCTAAAGTAGCATGAAAAGCCACCCAGACAATCTCCTCACCCCACACTTAAAATTATGCATTGTTCCCAATGCACATCGATACATACAAGAGGGTAAAAGAAACTCCCTGGTAGGCCAAAGGCCGAAGCACTAGCGGCTCATGGCGTACTCAGACTTCTCCCAACTTGGTCCTTCGTGCGGGTACCTCACACTTAGTTCCAGCCATTTTATTTATTGGTGCATCCTTCCAATACATTTGCTTTCCATTCTCCTAGCAAATAAAAAATTGACACTACAAAAATAATATAATTAAAAAAAATAATAAAAATAAATAAACGAAAGCAATAAAGCTGGGTTGCCTCCCAACAAGCGCTTGATTTAACGTCGCGGCACGACGCGAATCACTTTTTGCCTCCACCTCGAGCTTATGAATTGAGCCCCCAATTTGGCTTCAAGTATTCGGTTATGCTCCAGGGGTGGTGGAACAAATATAATTGGCCCAAGCAACCATTGTACTATTCTACACTTCTTGGCTTTTAGATGAGGTATGTAGTCCTGTCTTTCTAGCAAGAAAAATTCCAGAATATAGGCACCTTGTTCCTCATTCTTTGACTTCTCAATCGGCTCGGATGACTCTATTTTCATATTGTCATCCAAGCACAATGTAGAAAAATGTTTGGAGTGAGGACCAATGCGCTCACACACATGAACTTCAGGACTTTCAGCATCCTCAACATCAATGATACTAGAGTCAACAAAATTTGTATCCTCAATGTCCTTGGCTGACTCTAGACTCACTTCTTCAACATTGACATCTTCAAATTCTAGTTGGCTAGGTTGTTGATGTTCTACTTTGACCTCCCCAATTAATACCTCAAATTCCTGCTTTTCTTGGCTACTACCCTCAATATTGGCTTGTTGAGCATTAAAAGCTCCAACCACTTGACTCAATTGAGCCTCCAACTTGCGAATAGTTGCCTCTTGCCTTTCTATGTGCAATTGTTTCTCATTGTTTTGTTCCAGAAGGAACTTTAGCATATCTTTGATCTCCTTCAGGTCCGCATTCCCAGGTTCTTTGTTCCTATTAACTTCACAAGAAAAGGTAGGACCATCATAGTAAGGGGTTGGGGGGAAAATAAGAAATATAAGCACAACCATGCGGGCGACCATTTTGACAACCACACACATCACACACATTCCACAAATAAGATTGAGTTGGTGCACATAACTCGCTCTTAGGAACGTTTAGAAAATTTTGCCACGGGTGGTTTTCTTCACAATATATATGGAGATCAATAGTAGACTTATCTACACCTAAATTCTCATAATTCCAAGATGCCATGTTTCTCAAATCAACAGATATAAAAAAATAAAAACAAAAACAAAATAAACTAAATGCTCAAACTTGAACCCTAGCAATATATACAGCTATAACTACACCGTTAGTTCCCCGGCAACGGCACCAAAATTTGATCACGCCCAACTCTAGTCCTAAAAAGGATAAGCGGTCGCTGCAAATATAATCCGGTCTAAAAGTCCGGAGTCGAATCCCACAGAGAACTAAGGCTTAGTTGTATTTGTTTAATATCACTAAGACGACAAGATTGAAAATAAATAAACAGCAGAAAACTAACTATGCTTGAATTGTAAACAATTTGAATAAAGTTCTAAGGTAATGGTTTCCCCCGTTGTTGATTTCCTTGGTTGTATATTTCTTATAGCTATGACTTAGTTGCCTCTATCAATCATGAACTCTCCAGCTATCATAAATCTCTCTCAAGCAATTATGATAATTTATTAGATGCACTCTCTTAAGCTACGCTAGCCAGATTCGCATTACAGTTCACTTAGATCGCACCCGAGGTATCGTTATCTCTAATCCAGCCTCTAAACCCTTGGTTATGACTCACGCCTATACTCCGGGAGTGATGTCTTTCAAACAACTACCTAACTATGCACTCTCTCTCAAGCAGATACATAATAAATAGGAACGGCTAATTGAGGATCCTTTCAATTAACCACAATCAAAATGTAGTTGAACAAATAGAGATTAACAACCAACTCAAAAATATATTAATATAACAACCAATTCATCCCCAACGGGTTTTACCAAAACCTTAGATAACAAATTAGCTATTCATAATAGTATGTAAAACTACAATATCAAAAGTCATAACCAACAATGAAAAACAAGAAGAGGATGGAAAAACTTATTGAAGAATTCTCCGCCTTGCTCTCAATGTGTTCTTGCCTCCTTAGGTCTAATTTGTGTCCAAAATATGTCCCCTATCGTCTTTTGGCAGGCCTCCTTTGTTTAATATAGGGTTTAGGGCTTAAAATCCCGAGTTTTGCACTTTGGTCCCTGAAATTTTCAATTCCTGCCGTGGTCCCACCGCGGTTACGCCAGGACCGCGGCCAGAATGGTCCTCTGAATCTTTGGTAATGTTCTGATGCGGTCCTACCATAACTGCAATTTTTCACCCTGTTCTCTTTTGAATTTGGAAAAACGTAAAACATGTAAGTTGTAGTCCTTTGAGTAAGCTTTCCAACCATATATTGTGTAGCACAAATGGAGTTCTGAGAAAGAATTTATGTCTATTTTACTAGACAGTGCGCAATATGCCTCCTCGAGTCTTCGTTCGTACTTAATTATCAAATTTGACCCCCGAATACGATTCCGGATTAATTCCGTAGGATTTTACTCAGACTTCGAAGCTACAAATCACTTGAATTCATTTCACAATATCTATATAGCTCGAAATCACTCCTACAAGGCATAAAACACACCGTTAGTGCAAAACACAAGCGATTAAAGCGCAAACTCAACTAAAGTGCAGTAAATTAGAGTGTAATAATAGATTAAAATACGTAATTATATCCTATCATCAGTAATAATAATAAATAATGACTAACAATATGAAATCGCGTAAAGACACTAAGCAGTTCTATATCAAAGCAGTAAAGCCATTTGAACAGCAGATAATGAAGAAGTCAGGTGAAATTCCTTAAAACCAGGTAGAACAGGTAACTTAACCAGTATTAATCAAGTATAAAATCCGCTCCTCGAGCATATTATTCATTTATTTATTACATTTCCTTAGTACTCACCCATATACTATTCACAATAACCAAAATCATAAATATACTACTGTGACGTGCAGCCCATATATCGCTGTGGCGCACAGCCCGATCCATAACAATAGTCGACTGCGCTCACTGGGGGTGTGCAGACTCCAGAGGGGCTCCTATAGCCCAAGCGCTATATTGCTGTGGCGCGCTGTCCGATCCATATATATATATATATATATATATATATATATATATACACACACACACACTTGCTACGGCATGTAGCCTGATCCATATAAATACATTATTGCGGCGTGCAGCCCGATCCATAACATATAAAGCTTCCTCACTTTTGGGTTCTCAACCCCTCTAAATCAATATAAACACAGCCTCTCCAGCATACTAATATAAGATAGGGATCTCAGCCCACATATTACTTTCATTTAGGATTAGCATTTCAACAACCAGTTCATTTTGTGTTAAACAGTTAGAAACATGATTGAGGGTATGACTTTTAACATGTAAAGTGAGGATAATCAGTAAAAATGCCCCTAAGGGTTCTATAGGTCGGCACAAGGCCCCAAACATGGCAATTAGCCCAGATCATAATGATAATAATTTAATCTCAATCAAAATACAGTACAAATCACCAATCGGGATGGATCAAGTCACGGTCGCTAGTAGTAAAGGACCCCATGCTCATCATACAGCGTGCGTCTCACCTCAACATAGCACTATGTTGTGCAAATCCGGGGTTTCAAACCCTCAGGACATCATTTATAATCATTACTCATCTCAAGCCGGCTAAACTCTAGCTCGCTATGCCCTTGCCTCTCAAATTGACTTCCTCGCGCGTCGAATCTGATCAAAACCACAACTAATACGTCACAATATGCTAAGGAAACAATACCCAATCAAAAATAATTGAAAAATATTAAAAATCTAGAAATTAGCAAAACCCGAGCCCCAGGCCGACTTCTCGAAATTCAGAA
Organism: Nicotiana glauca; assembly: GCA_026770625.1. NCBI lineage: Eukaryota > Viridiplantae > Streptophyta > Magnoliopsida > Solanales > Solanaceae > Nicotiana > Nicotiana glauca. The sequence continues at coordinate 129,584 of MU771146.1, read as the reverse complement.
ATTTTCACATCATTAGACTCTTTATCTCCCCACGAGTTTATGCATATAAAAAATACAAGAATCGGAGTTCGATTGACCCTTCAGACCCTCAATTTTTTCTCCCTTAAGTTCAAGCCCTAAACCACCATTTTTGTCCATTAATTCCTTAGATTTCCAGTCCTAATTCATGAAATAGCACCATAGAATCGTGTTTTGGATCCAAAAATCCTTGCCTTATCAAAGCTCCTTGAAACCCCTCTTTAAAATCGCCCACAATCCTCCAAGTCCGAAGTTAGAAATGATAAATCCTTCAAAATTCGCGAAGAAGAACTTAAATACCTTCTGCCCAGGCAAAACTGCATCTGCGGTCCAAAATCCGGTTATGCGGTACCGCTTCTGCGGTCACACCCTCCGTATCTGCATTAATTCACGTAAGACCCCAATCCAATATTTGCGGTCAACTTGTCGCCGCAGATGCGGCTCCCTATCCGCATCTACGGTCCCTACCTATCTTGCCATTCCCGCTTCTGCGACCATCCGCACCGCATCTGCGATACCGCAGATGCGGCTCCTCGTCCGCTTCTGTGGAAACAACTGCCTAGACCAAACTCGCACCTGCGGCCTCCCCTTCGCAACTGCAAGACTGCACCTGCGGTCCCTTTTCCGTAGGTGCAGAAATACCAGCAACAGCAGAATTTGCTGCAATAACACAAGTCCAAATTCTTCCCGTTAGCTATCCGAAATCACTCCGAGGCCCTCGGGACCTCAACCAAAAGCACCAAAACCTCCTAAAACCTCATTCAAACTTGTTCCAATCATCAAAATACGTCAAACAACACCAAAACCATCAAATTAAATCGGATTCAAGCCTAAGTTCTTCTAAAACTTTCGAAACACGCATTTGATAAAAAAAAAAACCGACCAAATCACCTCCAAATGACCTGAAATTTTACACACACATCCCAAATCACATAACGAAGCTACAACAACTCTCGGAATACCATTCCGACCCTCGGATCAAAATCTCACCTATCAACCGGAATTCGCCAAAATACCAACTTCACCAATTCAAGCCTAATTCTACATGGGACCTCCAAAATCAATTCCAACCACACTCCTAAGTCACAAATCATCCCCCGAAGCTAAATGAACCATCGAAAATCATATCCTAGCCCTCTAACACATAAGTCAACATCGGGTTGACTTTTTCAAACTAAGCCTTCCTTAAAGAGACTACGTGTCTCATTTCCTATAAAACCACTGCCAACCAACTCGATTACATGAGACACTGATAATGAAGCATAAAGAAGCTGAAAATGGAGGAAACATAGCGGTAACTCATGAGACTACAGGTTGGGTCGTCACATATTGAGAGTTAATAGAAATAACAAATTAGTAATGAAATTAATGTATTAAAATATAATAATAAAACCAAAAGAGTAAAACAATTAAATAACTCCAAAATCTAGTGGAACCGAGTCATCAGGTCTACGGAGATTGAACTAAGAATCTAAAAAAAAATATTGTTTGAACAGCAAATAGACAATAATATAACTAAAAGGAGAACGTGACTTCGAGGCCTGCGAACATTGAGCAGGTGTACCTTGAAGTCTCCAAAAATAACTGATCAATCACTAGCGTTCGATACGAGCGGGTGTACCTGGATTTTCACAAAAATATGCAGAAGCGTAGCATGAATGCATCACAATGTTACCTATTAAGTATCAAGCCTAACCTCCGTAGAGTAGTAGCGAGGCCAAGTCAAGGCACCTACTAGGACAAGAAAACTGATAGAGTATAATATAGTCTAATGACAGTAAAAGAGGAAATGAATCATAGCAAAGCAGTACAATAATATAGGATAAAAATGAAATTTAAGGTAATAAAGGCAATAAGGAGTGAACACACGATAGGAACGACAAGTAATCAAATATTTTTCCTGAAATAGATACTCGTGTTTTAGCCCCCTTATCTCAACCTGTGAGCCTTGCATTTATTATGAAAATATTTTCTCGAAATAGCTACATGCGTTTTAGCCCCCTTATCTCACCGCGTGGTTTCAAGTAATTCCCTTACTAGCAACACACGTATAACTCCCACCTTATCTCACCGCATGTGTATAAACCCTTATTTTTATACCACCGCATGTGTATCAATATCACAACACAATAATCAACTTGCACCATACGTGCCCGTATGCCACAACACTTGCCAAAATCAACAATAGCAATGTTACCACAATATATAGCACATGCCTCAATCACAATGTGAACACAAATCTCAATAATAACAAAATGAATAAGAAATAGTCAATGAGGAAATATATCTTTATAATCAACAACTTCAATCGCAACGTGTTAATAGCGTTCACAACTTCAACTTCAATAACTCAAAATGAAGGTATTCCCACAAAATGAAAACTTCCAGTTCGAGTGTATAGCTTAAGCTTAGCGATGAATAAGATAGTATGAAATAGAAACTATGTCTCTAAGTGCATAAGAATAAAATAACACAAAGAGACATCACGTAATAACTAATTCAAATAATTCAATAATAAAAGAGGTAGCAAGACGATAAGGGAGGTAACAACTTTATTTAACGCATATAAGAGCAAATATGACAATAAAAGATGGAACATGTGCTAACAATGTCATATAGAGCGCCTGAGAGTAAATTTATCAATGGAAGGTATAATATGTTATGACAATTTCAATTAAATGCATGAAAGAAGCCTAATAGTCCAAACCAGTCAAAATACCATATATAAGCCTATGTACACACTCGTCACCTCGTGTACACTTCTTCCACATAATTCAAATAATGTAATCAACCAAAATCCTAAGGGGTAGTTCCCCTAAACAAAGTTATACAGGATACTTACTTCGATTAGGCCAAATCAACCCACAAAAATAGATTTTCCCTTGAAACTTGCCTTCATACGGCTCAAATCTAACGAAAAAATGAATCAATATTATCAAATAATGCAAGAAAAATAAATTACAATAGATAAAGCTACGATCTTACATAATTCCCCAAAAGTCAATAAAAGTTAACCCTGAGTCCGCCCAGTCAAAACCAGAGTCTAAGGGTAAATCTTGACAACCCATAACCCTACGAGTCTATATATGTGTTTTATTTTCATATCCAATTCCAATTCGACTCTCAAATCTCAAATTTTTATTTTTCAAAACTTAAGAAAAACTCCCCAAAAATTCTCTTTGATTCTCAATAATTTGATGTTAAATCTCATCTATAATTATGAAATATAGCTCTCAATATATTACAATCACTTACCCAGTGATTGTAGGTAAACATACCCTCTCCAATTCGCCACCTACCGAGTCTAGGATTCTAAAATAAGATGAAATCCCAAATTTACATCCCTTTGTTCGGTTGCCAATGTCAAAATTGCGAACCCTAGCAATTTCAAGGAAATCCTCGCAATTGCGGCTCCTGAAAGCCTATGGGGAAGTCGCAAATGCTACACTGGTTCGCAAATGCTACAATTTTGTCACAAATAAGAGCCTACTCTGTTCCATACCCCCTTCACAATTGTGATCCTGGTGTTGCAGTTGCGATACCCGATACCCCCTTCTATATCGCAATTATGATGTTGGTTGTACAATTGCAACTCCTAAGGCACCAGCAACCTATAATTGGGTCCAAACCTTTTTGAAACATGTTTGAAACTCACCCGAGCCCTCGGGGCTCCAAACCAAATATCGAAAAGAATCTAAAAATACCATACAAAATTTTTCGTACGATCATAATACATAAATAATATCTAGAATTACGAATCAAACATTAACATGCATGAATTTCAAAGGAGAACTCAAGAACCTCTGGAATTGCAACCAAGCGTCTGAATCATATCAAACCAACTCCAAATGATACCAAATTTTGCAGACAAGTTCAAAACAGAAAAGTGAGCCTATTACAAGTTCCAGAACAAAATTCTGAACCCGATAGCCAAAAATTCAACCTACGGTCAAACTTGAGAAAACTTCTAAATCTTAAATTACCAACTTTCGACAAAACAAGTCAAATCAACCTAAGGACCTCCGAATTCGATTTCGGACATACTTCCAAGTCCAAAATTATGATAAGAACCTATCAGAGCCATCAAATATTGTTTCGGACCGTTCTCAAAAAATTCAAACTTTGGTCAACATTTTCAACTTAGGCTTCTAAATCAAAAACAAAAGGGTCCACATCAACCCAAAACCTTGCCGAAATGAAACTAACAAATTCCGCATGTCATAAGACTACAAATACATATGTGCGAATCATGAAAAGGGGAAACAAAGCTCAAATACATGGAACGATTGGTTGGGTCATTATATAAGTGATCAAGATCAGTAGAGAATACTTATGCAAAATTATAGGAGACGTAATAGGAAAAACATTCTATCTTTCTGACGAACACAAAACCAACGTGTAAAACTAAAGCTCGCTAGTCAAATATTGTATAGATTAATTATCGTCTCCATATGAATTGGATTTAAATAATTTTCAAGTAATTTCAAGCTTAAAAGCTATTCAGGATGATTAACACTCTAATTGGAATGATTATAAACTAAAATTAACTGTTAAAACTAAAGCAATTAAAAATTGAAAACGGAGAGAAAAGAGTTTAGCAACACAGATATAATCAATGGTAGAAATAAGGGTCGTAACAGGATATGCGCAAGATAGCTATTCAAGACCTAGCTCAAGATTAATTCACTATAATGTTCTATTGATTCTCACGAATTCACTCGATGATTAGTTCAATCTTATATCCAAGTCTCCTATCTCGATTAAATCTGAAGTCTACAAAGTGAACTAATATAAAGCACTGTGAAGGTATGCAAGAATACGTTAATGGACTAGTCTTTAGGAAACGTCTTTCAAATATTCACCTAACTTTATTTAACAAACAATTCAACAAGTTGTTTCGATTATTTAAAAGAATCACTAAATTAAACCAAACAAAACACAGTAAAGATAATCACCTAAAATATTCTTCTTTCGATTAAATAATTTGGTGAACAAAATTGCAATCAATTCAAATCTCCATAAACGAATTCATGCAAAATACTAGAGTTAAAATTTAAAAATATCAATCAAACGCAATAACCGTCAAAACCTAAAGTAAACTACCCCATAATCATTGAGAAAGTTATCACAAATAGTGTTAAAGAATAAGAAAACATGAATTCAATACAAACTCGTAGTTGATTTGAGGAAATAATGGTGAATCCTAGTGCCTTAGAATCTCCAATGCTCTCCTAATCTTCCGTAGGTGAAATGTTCTCTAAAAATCGTATTTTTGATGTATTTATACCATGTAAGAATGTTCCCAGATGAAACTATCCCCTCTGAGCTGAAGTGGAAAAAGTTGGAAGAAATATTACACTACTGTGGCGCCCAAGGCGGCGTACCATGCGCCGCATAAGTGGAACGGTCACAGGCCATTTTTTCCACTCTCCAGGAATTTTACACTAGTATCCCCGCTCCCCGCGCGCATGGCGCGGGGTGGTAGCACATATTTCTTAGAGTGATTTTTTCTCTCTTTTTGACATCCAGACTTGGTCCTCGACTCCCGAGCGTGACTCCAGTTTAGTTTCTTGGGCTTTTACTTAGACTTCAAATCTCCAAATCATCTATTTTAGCTCAAAACCTGCCTTTTCGCTCAAAATCACATCCTACGCAGCATAACACACATAATAAGCACAAAGTACTAACATTTAGGCTCAAATACATTTAAAGTGTATTAATTAAAGTGTAAAATATAGTCAAAATACGGTTTCCCAGCCTTCTATAAACACTACACACTTAAACCACTGCTCGTCTTCGAGCAATCAAACTACACTTCAAAGAGAGATGACCTTTTCAAACAACTTTCCTAACTCATCATGCCAGGAATAATTAAAGCAGACTAAGCACTATATCGTAACATCCTAGACTCAATACTCAACTCACAAGCACTACATATTTTTCAAAAACCTGCTCACTTACTCTAAAACAGAGGACAAAGACATTACCCTTCCTTCACAAGTCATGTGCCCTCACATAAATTATGGAGATTATTTCCACACATAATAAAGTTCAAGAGTAAATAGGAACTCAATATAGGAAGAATTTACTCACTCTCAGAATTAAGATTCGCGTGCCACAGAAGATGTACCATAGGCCTTCCCGCAATGCAATATTGTACTAATTTGAGTTCATTCTGTCAAAAGATCAAATAGGAATTTATTTGGTTGTAATGTAGGTTTCGGGGCAGGTAAGATACTTATGGATAGATGACTACACCTCCCTAAGCACTTTAATACGTACAATTCACAATCTAAACCCCACACTTGAGTTGAACCAAACCCATACCTTCACAACATAATAGTATCAAACTCCTAACTTCTTTAAGCACAACAATGTAAGAACTACAACTTGCAAGGAAACAATTTTTTTTTTTCTAATACATACACAAACCTCTTTTTAATTTTTCATATTTTTTATTCTTTTTTCTTCAAGCAAATTTTTTTTTCCAATTCCTTACACGTGGCTCTCACAATTTTTCAAACATTGCACCTTTCTCTATTTTTATCAGTTCTACCCAAAAACCCGACCATACATATACTTAGCCTTTAACACGCTCATAACAATTTCAAGTGCTCAAGAGAGATAAAAGGTTCAAACTTATAATTGATTCAAACAAAGGGCGTGACTCATAATGTGGTTGCCAAAGAAATAGGATTATAGGCTCAACAATTCTAACTAATATATGCATTGACTAGGTGGATAATAAGCATATATCTGGTTCAAAAAAAGGCCTATATCATTTTCTAGACTGAACAAGACTGCTATTTTGCTTCGCAAACACGCCTAGCAAGTTCTAGACATCAACTGATATGTACAGAACATCAACAATAAACTCACACACATATTGCACATAACTCACTCGGGACCGGATCTATCCCGACTCTCCAGTAAAAATAGTTAAGCAAAGTTAAAATCAAATAATTAAAGGCACTTACCACGAGTCAATAGATGAGCCTAAGCATCACAACTAAGGCGCTCACCGCTCTCAGGGCACAAAAAATTTAAAGAAAATAGCACAAGACTCTTTATTCCTACAAAAAAAACTAACTATACTCGGTTCAAGCAAAAATTCTTGAAAAAGAACCGAGGCACAAAAAAAATCAAGGGAAAATTATGACACTACCTATGAAAATAAAATAAAAATAAAAGATATATTTTTGAATTTTCTTAAAAGAAAATTGATTTTTTTGTCTGTTTGTGTTTCGACCTTAATCCATAAAGAACAAGATCAAAGAGATCCATCGTCGGGAATAATGACCAAAACACACACAAAGAAAACATATATACATATTTATATCCCTAACCCCAAACTTTAAATTGTGGCATGTCCCCATGACACACAAATAAAAAGGTGAGAGGTAAATCAAACTCCCCGAAATTATCTAGTGTGGGTCAAATCAATGTCGGGGTTTGTTTTGCACGCTCTACCTAGTGCACACAACCATGTCGAGATTTTATTCTTTGAACTCTTCGGGCATACCCCACACTTGTCATGCTTGTCCTCTTCAGCTAGCTCCTTAAGGATATCCACCTTAAACTCAGAGTATGCAGCTAACTCTTCTCTAGATACCCCTATTGCTTCCTTCATCTTGAACACCACTCTTTCTTCCCACGCTCTTAGCATGAGCTGCCTTTCCTGAATATCCAATATAGATATACTAGTAGCCAAGATGGGTCTTTCTAGAATCAGATGGACCTCCTTGTTCTCTTCCATTTTCACCACGATGAAGTTTACAGGGAACACAAATTTCTACACCTGAACTAGCACATCTTCCACTATTCCTTCGTGTATTATTATGGTCTAATGCACCAGCTGAAAAGACAGAGGTACATATCTTATTGCTCCAATTTCTTTCTTAAGTTTACTGAAAATAGACAAGGACATAATATTAATAGAATCATTTGAACCATACAATGATTTTTTAAAGTTAGTACTTCCTATAGAGCAAGGTATACTGAAACTCACTGGATTATCTGTCACGGCCCCAATTTCCCTCCGTAGGATATTACTCTAAGACTAGGTAATCATAACATTCATGCAAAAATAACTGAAATAATAATTAAGGTCTTAAAACTCAACAAGTATAAAAAATAACTCTGCAACTCAACATACACAACTCCTAAGACCCAGCGAATACAAGTCACAAGCTCTAAATAGTAGTACTACATAATCCTATACATTATATCTATAAAAGGGTAAGGAAACGAGAATAGTCTAGGTAGAGGGGGACTCCGAGGCCTATGGACGTCGGCAGGTATACCTTGAAGTTTCTGCAGTTGAGCTCTGGCTAATGCCTTGACTGGTAAAAGGTACCTAGATCTGCACAAAAAGGTGTTAAAAGCATAGCATGAGTACACCAAAATAGTACCTAGTAAGTGACAAGCTTAACTTCGGTAAAGTAGTGATGAGGTCAGGTCAAGGCCGTACTGGAATAAATAAGAAGACTATACAAGTGTATGGTAGTGTAGTAATTATAGTAGTGAAATTTAAACAACAAATAGCATGTTAAGGTTGGCTACACGGAACTAATGCAAATAGTGCAACACGGAGAAAACAAGAAACAATATGCTAAGGAAACAAACAACCAAAGACAAGTACAATAATAGAGAAATACCAACAAGAGTCACTACGAGGTACCGCCTCGTAGTCTCAAATCATAAGAATAATAAACAGTCTTTCCTTATATCACCGCGGGAGACTTGCATTTAGTTTTAAAAATTATTTTCCAGGAAATTGCATCTCGCGTTTTACCCCACCTTATCACATTGGATGGCTTCTAGTAGTTCCCCTACTAGCCACGCGTATCAAGCCCATATTATCTCACTGCATGCGTTACAACCCCAAAATCTTATATCATCGCATGCATATCAATATCACAATATACCACAAATCGCACCTCAAGTGACCAATATCACAACTTGGTAAAGAAGCCAACAATAATAGTGTTTTCACAACAAAGAGCTCATGGCTCAACCACAATGTATACAAGAGTCTCAACAATAACAATCGGAAGTGAATAACTCAATAGAATAATATTTCACAACTTAACGCCTTACCTCAATGTGAATCATGGCCTTTATAACTCAATACAAATTTCAACCACAAGATAATCCAAGAATAGAAACTTCACATAAGAATTCAACAGTTAAATAATGAATATGGAATAAGGAGAAACAAGAACTTCAACTAAACAGGTAGTGCAATTAATAAACAAGATCTAAGACAAATGGAGGATACAAAATAGACTAATGATGACGAAGACAACATGTTAAGATAACTCAACTAAGGCATGAAAGGATTCTACATAGTCAAAATTGGGAAATTTTCATATTTGGCCCGTGTGCACACTCGTCACCTTGTGCGCACGGCTTCCACACATTACAATTATCACAAAACAATACCAAACCCAAGGGGTAATTCTCCCATGTGAATTTAGACAAGATACTTACCTCAAAACATGCTAACTCAATCTACTCATAGGCTATTTCCTCGATTATCGAACTCTCAATGGCTAGAATCTAGCAAAAAAAACTTCATACTATAAATATAAACTATAGGAAACTATTTCGAACAATAAAATTACGATCATTGCAATAAAAGTCAATTCAAAAGTCAACCTGAGCCCGCGTCTCAGAACCCGAACAAAATTACAAAATCTGAATTCCAATTTGATAACGAGTCCAACCATATAAGAATTACTCAAGTCCGACCTTAAATGTCTTTTTGAATCCCTAAATTTTATCCTAAGACGTTTAACAAATCTTTCCCAAATTTCCAACTAACACTAATTAAATGATGAAAACAATAATAGATTTGTGTAATTTTACCAAAATCGAGTTAGGATTTCTTATCCCAATACTTTCCCAAAAAATATCCCGAAAAAATCGCCACAAATCGAGCAATCTAGGTCCAAAAATGGATTATGAAATCAAACCCCCGACTTAGGTTTTCTTTGCTTAGGGAATTCTCACATGTGAACCCACAGCCGCATTTGAGGCTCCTCACTAGTGGAAATTTCATTGTAGGTGTGGCTATGACTTAAGTTCTAATGCGCACCTATGCCAATGCTTTTGCGAACTCACATCTGCGGAGTTTCAATCACACATGCAGTCTTTCCCCTGTTCACTCAACTCTGCTCCTACGCTTCCACTTCTGCGGAATATGGACCGCAAATGTGGTTCAAGATGGGCATGCCAAGATCCACTTCTATGATCAACCCCTCGCATTTGGGAGTCTGCACCTACGGTCAATAGTGCGTACATGCAGTTGCACCAAACACAGCCTAGCTTCATCAATAAGATTAAGTTCAAATTGTTCCTGATTCAATCCAAATCACACATGGGGTGCTGGGACCCCGTCTGAATATACTAACAAGTTACAAAACACCTAACTGTCCTACTCGAGTTAAAAACTCACATCAACCAACATCGATTCTATGAATCGCAACCTAATTCAACCCTATGAAATTATGAACTTTTGAATTTCAAAAGCTAATGCTGATTCATACCACAACAACTCTGATTAACTTCAAATTTTGCATCCAAGTCATAAATTATATGACAGACCTATTTCAACCTCTAAAATTTGGATCCGACCTAGTCAAGTTTCGATCAAACTTTTCAATCTTCCAAATCTTAAATTTTCTAACTTTTGCCAACTCATGGCGAAAGGATCTACGGACCTCCAAATCAATATCTGTATACGCTCCTAAGTCCAAAATCATTATATGAAGCTATTAGAATTGTTAAAACTCTATTCTAGATTCATCTGCACAAAAGTTAAACTAAGGTTAACTCTTTAAACTTAAAGCTCCAACTTAGGAACTATGTATCACATTTCACTCTGAAACTCACCTGAACCAAAACCAAATACCTACGGTAAGTCACATAACCATAATACAACATAGTGGAGGAAATAAATAGGGGATAAAAGCTAAAATACTCAAAATGACCACCTGAGTCATGAGATATTCACCATTTTTAGGGAGCTTATTTTCAAAATCATACTGCAATGCTCTGTGAGCTTGACAACTAAAGTCTCTTCCACTTTCCGCTCGTTGGAAAATATATCCTTCATGACTTGGAATATGCTTACATTTGTGAGAGTACCTCTGTGAATGGTATGTTAACATGCACCTACTTGAGCACTTCTAGAAAATTCTCAAATTGTTTTTCCAGTTTTTCTCTTCTTTGCATCTGGGGAAAGGTAGATGTTGGCCCAAGAACAAGTGAAGTTTTGAAGATTGACAAAAGAACTCAGAAATGGACCAGGTCCATTTTGTAAAGCACAATCATGATCTATATGTATATGTGAAATGCACGTGAAGGAGATAAATCTAATTGATCAAGCAGCAATATCTCCTGATTTGATCGAAAAGATTGTATAGTGGATAAGGAGAGAAAGACTCCTTACATGAAGAGAACACAATCTAGGATGAAGATAGTGTTAGAGTTTGAGATCATCATGAACTCTTCTACGATAGAAGAGCGGCAATTGAATCCCAATCAAATAATAATTACTAACCCGTTAAATGTCAGTGTTGTTTATAGGTAATACACATAAGTAGAAGTTAAACTTAAATTGAGAGCAAAAGAGCAAGGCAATATTACAAGCAATTTATGTGTGATTTAAGTGTGCACTCCGGAAGCTACTTGAATGAGATAGAAGAACCAGTTCCAAGTATCTATCTTTTATTCTAGTTCAATTGTAGTAGGTGATTTTACGTTGTACCTTTCAGCTTTCATATAAACAATTGCATTAGGTACCTAGAGTGTTCGAGTTAGAGTTAACTTGAAGTTCTCGCAGTAGTTGAGGCTGTGTGCCACAATGGGATTAGAGTTAATCCTTAGGTGTGAAGAGAGGGGAAATAGGAAAAGAATGGTTGATCATTCACCCACTATTGGGATGCATGTGCCTGCTAATTGTGGGGTTGAACAAGAATTTATAGAAGAAAGTGGCAAGAAGTCAGGGGGAAGTGGTTCCGGTAAAGCTGCTGAAAGGTTGGTTAACTTAAGTTCACAAAGAGATGAACCTAGTTCATTAGTTGAAGAAACCCTAACAGACCTGTTAAAAAGGGTGGGGGCAAGTTATGATCGAAAGAAAAGACGCTCTACCATACTAAAAGCCCCCAGTGCTCCCAAATCCTCTAAGAAAAGAAAGGTTTCCTCCCAACACTTACTGCCACTTCCTTGCCAAAGGGAAGAGCCACAAGATGGAGGGTGAAACAGAGTAAGGCTGATCTACAAAAGGGCTTTAGCTAAAAGTAAGAAGAAGAGAATGGATAAAGGAAAGAGGAATGCTGCGGAGTCCTCAGAGACTGCTGAAGAAGAAGAGATGGAAATGGTCCATCAAGAAAGGGTTACATCAGTGGAGGTTCTGATCTTCAAGCCCAAAAATCCCAAGACTTCTTCCAAAAAGTCTTCCTCTGTGTCTAAGGCTGCTGAACCTTCACTAGCCAAGAGGACAAGGTCTGCAGTGAAAAACAAACAAGCAAAAATTTTCGAAGATGAGGAATGGAGTGGAGAAGAAGTAGAAGAAGATTTTGATGGTGAAGAAGACAAGTTTGCCATGTTTGGAAAAAGAAAGATTTAAAAGGGTAGATTGCTGAAAGACCTGGTGGAACTAGGAATGATAAGATTGGTGGATGCTTTAGCTGCTCAGCGATAGAAGGACATGGTCCTTCAGATGGATGGTAGGCTAGCCAGAAATGAGCTAATTGAGTTTATGGCAAATGCAGAGGTTAAGGATGGCGAGGTTAGTAGCCTGCTGAAATGAGTTCAAGTGTATTTTGATGCAGAAAAACTAGGAGAGATCTTAGACATACACTCTGAAGGTTTGATGACTATATAAAGCAAAGGTGGCCTTGCCTGGATTCCTTCCCTACTGCTCTTGCAACTACCAGTAGGTTTTGTGGTTCTAAAGATATGAATGAAGCCAGGGCTGTGCAGAAAAGTTAAATGAGGCCTGAGCATAAGGTCTTGTTTGAATTTGTCAATAAGTGCTTATTGCCCAGACAGGAGAGAAGACATATTTCCAATTACATGGATCTAGTTCTTATGGAGTGCCTGGAAAGTGGAAGGCAAATTAATTGTCCTGCCTTCATTATCAAGCTACTGGACAGGGTCATCAATGGCTCCAAGACTCATGCTACCCCATATGGATTTATTCTAACTACTATGCTGGATAGGTGCAATGTGACTTTGAAGAAATGGGAAATGGCCTCGAGCAAGGATCACTTTGGCATTAATACTCTGATTGCTTGTGACTATTTAGTCAATGCCATCCCAAATTAACCTGGTTTATCTTAGAATATTTCTATCAATAGCAAAGTCAGGACTCTGGTTCAGGAATATGCAGCCAAGGATGCTGAGATAGCTAGGCTCAAGGAACGTGTGGTAGAGGTGGAATTTGAGAGGGATGTTCCAAAACTGAGATTACCAAAGAAAAGGAGAAGAATGATGGAGTTCTTCATAATATGTTGAATCTTCTACAAGCCCAAAACAAACCCTCTAGCTCCCCCAAGCCTTAGGACTCCTAGCTTTTGTATCTTGAACCTGTTCAGTAACTTCAGTGACCTAGATTAGGGATTTTTCTATCTTTTGTTTTTTTTGCTCATGGCTTGAATATTTTTCTTTCTTTTTGTGGATTGTGGTGGCAACATACCTCTATCAATGATAACTACTATTTTGCTCTTGTTTAATGTTAATCTGTCCTTGATAATTTAAATATGGTTGCTAGATTACTGATGATTAAACCACGATTGCACTTGCAGTTGCCCCAGTGGCCATGAGTACTTACTAAAATCTAGAACTTACACTTTGTATGCAACTTTTCGATGACGCCAAAAGGGGCAAAAGATATTGTGCTTTACACATTCTGAATAAGTGATATTTATAACCTAATTAACCTGGTCTTTGATGATAAGTGAAATTTCTTGATTGTGTATTGATGTTAAGCTGAGTTCATACAGGTTCCAAATAGGTAAAAAGCACAGAGTTTGTCATCATCAAAATGGGAGAATTTGTTTGTCACTACCCTAGTTCACCAATCGTGAACCTGTCATGATGGCGCCCAGTCTTAGCGACTAGGTAAGCCAAACACATTGCGGAAAATTTAACAACTTTTACGAAAAGAAATAAACAAATACCGAATAACGTAGGAAAATGTATAGAGTGCCGCCTGGCACATACACTTCAACTCAAATACTATTACAACCTCCAAGACCTGGAAACTCACGGGCAACACAAGCTAAAAGAATATAAGTTATGGCTCTAACATCCAGAAATATCTATACAACCGATCACATGAAATGAAACTACTAACTATAAGGGAGAGTTGAAGGAGACTCTTCAGATCTGCGGACGCAGCAGATGCATATCTCAAGTCTCCAAGTGTAGCTCTGAAATCACCGATAGTGCGCTCGATCAGAAATACCTGGATCTGCACAACAAAAGTGTGCAGAAGAGTAGCATGAGTACACCACAGCGGTACTCAGTAAGTGCCAAGCCTAACCTCAGTTGAGTAGTGACAAGGAAGGTCAGGGCCCTACTGAGAATAAAATATAATAACAATAATGAGCAGTGTAAATCAGGAATTTATCTTGAATAACAATAAAACAGGAAAGAAGCTACAAGTCAATGACAATTAAGCTAAGTAAGGAAAATAACACAACAAGTATTCCTCAACTACCCATTGGATCTCCCGAGAATTGAACCCGTAGTCCATCTCATTTAAATATTTAGGATCTCCCAGGAATTTAACCCGTAGTCCATCATATCAGTAGCAAGGATCTCCCGGGAATCGAACCCGTAGTCCATAATATCAATAGCAAGGATCTCCCAGGAATTGAACCCGTAGTCCATAATATCAGTAGCAAAGGATCTCTCGGGAATCGAACCTGTAGTCCATAATATCAATAGCAAGGATCTCCCGGGAATTGAACCCGTAGTCCATAATATCAATAGCAAGGATCTCTCGGGAATTAAACCCGTAGTCCATAATATCAGTAGCAAAGGATCTCCCGGGAATTGAACCTGTAGTCCATAATTTCAATAGCAAGGATTTCCCGGGAATTGAACCCGTAGTCCCAATGTAAAAATACAACCAAATAGGGGAAATATTCACAGAATGAATTACACAAATACAATTAACAGTTAAGTTCTGGCCCAACATGCTTCACGAAATTTCAATTGAAGCAATTAAGCAATTAGACATTTAATCCTATCTAGTCATACTCCTCTAACTAACACCGGGTAAATCTTGCATTTAAATCAGTCAAATAACGGAGAAAACACAGTTTGAGCAATTCAAGTAAAGTGAATTTTCAACAATTTGCACAAGTTCACGCTCGTCACCTCGCGTACAAGGCATTTAAATCAACATATAAGTTGACCTAAGGGAAGAGGTCCCCCACACAAGATTAGACAAGCCACTTACCTCGAACCGATACGAAATCGCTAAGAAACAATGCCCTTGCCACGAGTATCCGACTCTGAGTGGCCCAAATCTATTCAAACCAATTACATATTGTAAATAACATTGCAAGTAACTAATTACGCTGTCAAAATTAAAGCTAAGGCGCAAAAATAGGTAAAATGACCAAAATGCCCCTCCAGCCAATATCTCGGAATCGAAATATTTTTACATTTTTAGAACCCTGGTACTCTCACGAGTCTAACCATATAAAAATGTCCCAAATCGGAGGTCAAATGCCCCTTCAAATCATCACAATTAGGTCTAAGGATTTTACCCCAAATTTCATTAAAAATCCAAAATTAAAGGTTGAATTTGAGGTTAGATTAGTGGGTATTAATCATAAGAGAGTAAGGAATCGTTACCCAATCGTTGCCTCTGAAAAACCCTCGAAAAATCTCCCAAAACCGAGCTCTCTAGCTTTTGTTTTGTTAAAAATGGAGGAACCCTCGTTTTGAAATGTTAAGTACTGCCCAGGTCCTTTATTCAATGCGATCGCGGGAAGGGAGATGCGATCGCGAAGAAAAAAAATTTAAGGCCCTGTAGTTGGTCTATGCGATCGCAACAGGAGGCTATGCGATCGCGTAAGAGGAGGAATTAGCCCTACGCGATCGCGACAAGGCTAATGCGTTCGCGTAAGAGGAGGACCCAGTGCTTCGCGATCGCGGAGCTAAATTATGCGATCACAATGAAGGAATTTTGCCCCCTCCGGAATTACTCTATGCGATCGCGAATGGAAGGGTGTGATCTCACAGAAGGATACAGATACCA
>MU771146.1:80269-113268 GCA_026770625.1 Nicotiana glauca | reverse complement strand
TCAAGCCTATGAACTTCAAATTCTAACCAAACACACTTTCAATCAAAAACCTATCCAAAACTTGTCCGAATGACCTGAAATTTTGCACACACATCCCAAATGAAATGATGGACCTTCAAAAACTTCTGGAATTCAAATCCGACCCTCGGATCAAAAACTCACTATCGGACCGGAAACTTCAAAAATTCAAACTTCGGCATTTTAAGCCTAAAAGAGCTACGGACCTCCAAATAACATTCCGAACACGCTCCCAACCCCGAAATCACCTAACGGAGCTAACGGAACCATCGGATTTCCATTCTGAGGTCGTCTTCACGCTGCTCCAAATATTGATCATTTTTCAACTCTTAAGCTCTCATTTAGGGACTAAGTGTCCCAAAACACTCCAAATCGTAATACCGAACGTCCCGGCAAACCAAAATAGCAGAAATGAACTTAAGGAAAGTAGTAAATGGGGGATCGGGGCGTAAATTCCAAAAACGACCGGTCGGGTCGTTACATTGTTGGCCCAAGAATAGGTGATGTTTTGAAGATTGACAAAATAACTCTGACATGGACTAGGTCCATCTTCTGAAGCATAGTCATGATCTATATGTACATGTGAGATGCACGTGAAGGAGATAAGTCTAATTGATCGAGCAGCACTTGAATCCCAATCAAACTCTGATTATTAACCTATTAAATGTCAGTGTTGTTCTCTTTTACAGCTAATGCATATAAGCAGAAGTTAAACTTAAATTGAGAGAAAAAGAGCAAGGCGATTTTGCAAGCAATTTATGTGTGATTTGAGTGTGCACTCCTGAAGCTACTTGAACGAAATAGAAGAACCTGTTCCAAGTGTCTATTTTTTATTCTAGGTCAATTGCAGTAAGTAATTTTCCATTGTACCTTTCAGCTTTCATATAAGCAATTGTATTAGGTACCTAGAGTATTTAAGTTAGAGTTAACTTGAAGTTATCGCATCAATTGAGGTTGTGTGCTACAACAGGATTAGAGTTAATCCTTAGGTTTACAAAGAGTTTTTTTAAATGTTGTTTTGGCTCAGTGATTTTAGTGAAAGTTTGGGAAAATCCTACTGAGTAGTAGGTCATGATTTTTTTACCTTTTTAGCCATGTGTTTTTCACGTAAAAATTTCTGTGTTTTTTATTTTCAGTATTTATTATTCCGCAAAAAGTAGTAGTTGGAACACCTAGAAGAACCAGGTTATTCTATTGTTTAGTTAAGCGAAAATTGGGTACCACACAAATCAACCCCCCCCCCTCTTGTATGGTATTAACTCTTGAAATATCAATTGGTATCAGAGCAGGTTATCCTTAAAGAGGCTAACACCTTAGGAAAAGATCAAGATGAGTGCACCACCTGGAAACTGGGAAGGGCAATCTACTGCTAGGCCTCCACTCTTTAATGGTCAGTACTATTCTTAGTGGAAGAATAGGATGAGAGATCTTATCATAAGAGAGGACTATGAACTGTGGGACATAGTCACTGATGGTCCCCTAGCAATTACAAAGAAGAATGTTGAAGGAGTGGACGTGCCAAAGACAAGAGCTGATTGCACTGCTGAAGATTTGAAGAAATGGGAGAAGAATGCCAAGGCTAAGAAATGGTTTGTGTGTGGACTGGGTCCGGATGAGTACATAAGGATTCAAAGTTTTACCACTACCAAGAAAATATGGGACACTTTATAAGTGGCTCATGAAGCAACTCCTCAAGTAAAGAGATCAAGAGGAACACTCCTATATTCTCAATATGAGAATTTCACTATGAAAGAAGGAGAAACTATCCAGGAGATGTACACAAGGTTCACAACACTAACAAATGAACTTAAATCTCTTGGGAGAATTATCCTTGAAGAAGACAATGTTGAGAAAATCTTGAGAAGAGTCTTACCAATGACTTGGGAAAGCAAAATCACTTCTATTCAGGAATCAAAGAACATTGCTACCTTTAAGCTGGATGAACTGATTAAAAACCTTGTTGCCTATTAACGGAGGAGGCAAACCATGAAAATGGATGCTCCCAGGAAAGAAAGAAGTCTGGCTCTCAGAATAGCTGAAGTTGCAGATCTGGAGGATGATGAAATGGACATGGTCACAAGAGATTTCAAAAAGTAGCTAATGAGAGGAAAGGGTTCTTCGAGAGGTACAACCTCCAACAAACCAAGGGCTCCTGAGAAACAGACCAATGAGAGTTGCTACAAATATGGCAAGACTGATCACATGATCAAGAACTGTCCTTAGTGGGAAATTGAATGGAAGAAGGAAAGGGCTGAACGAAGGAACAGGCTCAACCCAAAAGGAACAAAGGATCAACAAAGGCTATGGTTTCTACTTGGGGAGAAACATCAAATAAGGAATCAGAAGATGAAGATGGAGATGAACAAGCACTTATGTCCATCGGAGAATCAGATGATGAAGAAGATATAAGTGTCCTTCAAGACAATATAAAATTTCTGTCTAAGGTAAGGTTGTCTGAACTATTGCTAAACTTCATTGATGAGTCTGAGATAATTAACAATAAGAAGGAAGATCTGTCTAGGGAGTGTGCAATCTTAAAAGCCAAGTGAAGAAATCTAGAATCTAGGGCTAATGAGAGTGACAGTAAAATGCTGAGTTGAAGAACCAGGTTCTTGAACTAGACACCAGTGTCCTAGAGCTTAGGCCTGAAAATTTAAAACTGAAATTAGGAACATAAAAGAAGAAAGTTGATTACACACACCTCACCTTAGAAGAAAACTTAGGAAAAATGAAGGATGAGTTGTATAGGAAGGATGAGTAGATAAGAGTCTTAAAAGGAGACCTAGGGAAGGTAAAGCATGAACTAGACAAAACTTGCAAATGGAATAAGGCCTCTGATGCACTTTCCTGGCTACAAGAACATCACAGTAGCAACAAAAGAGGACTTGGCTATGGGACTCAAACACCTAAGTGGGACCCGAAAAGCAAGTATCTCACTTTTCTTGAAAATAAAATTTACACACTATGGCAAGACTGGCCATTACAAAAATGAATGTAATCCAAAAGAAAAGGCCAGTCAAGAGAACAAAGCCTTTGTTCAAGAGAAAAATAGGCTGCCTGGGTGGGCTAAAAGGAATTTGATTTATCCATTTGCCTATAGAAAGGGACCCAAACTAGTTTGGGTTCCTAAGACTAACCCTTAATTCTTTTTGCGGGTCCAATTGAAGGAAAACAGCCAAATATGGTACATGGATAGTGGCTACTCAAAATATATAACTGGAAGCAAGAACCGGTTCCTTTTACTTCAGGACTTAAAATGAGGTAATGTCTCCTTTGGAAATGGGAAGAAAGGTGAGATTATTGGGGTTGGAAAGGTAGGTAAGACAGACTCTCACTCCATTGAGAATGTCTACTTGATAGATGGCTAGAAGTATAGCCTAATCAGTGTGTCACAACTATGTGACAGAGGTAACTTTGTAGCAATTACCTCTACCAAATGCTTTGTGATTAACCTTACCACTGACAGGATTGTTTGTAGGGAAAAAGATTTAACAATATTTACATTATATATTTGTCTACTCTTTCAAAAAATGAACTCACCTACTTAAGTGTGTTGGATAATGATGTCCTGTGGCACAAAAGACTTGGTCATGCAAGTTTGAATCAACTCAGCAAATTAGTCTCCAAGGACTTGGTGATAGGTATACCTAACATCAAGTTCAAGGAAGACAAAGTTTGCGAGGCCTGTGCAAGGGGGAAGCAGGTAAGATCATCCTTTAAAAGCAAGAAAATGGTAAGCACAACCAGGACGTTGGAACTAGTTCATATGGATCTCTGTGGTCCAATGAGAACATTGAGCAGAGGTGGTAAGAAATATGTGATGGTACTTGTTGATGATTACTCTAGGTTTACCTGGTTACTATTCTTAACATCTAAAGATAAAACATTTGACATGTTTACTGCTTTTGTTAGAAAGACTCAGAAATAACTAGGTAATCAACTTGCATCCATTAGGTTTGATCTTGGAACTAAATTTGAAAATGCTAAGTTTGATGAATTTTGTGATGAGCATGGCATAGATCATAACTTTTATGCCCCTAGGACTCCTCAACAAAATAGATTAGTTGAAAGAAAGAATAGGACTCTTGAAGATATGTCTAGGATAATGCTTCTTTCTAGTAAACTGCCCCATAGTTTCTCGGCAGAGGGTGTAAATACTGCATGTTACATCATCAATAGGTGCATGACTAGACCTCTTGTAGAGAAGACTCCCTATGAATTACTTCAAGGGAGAAAGCCAAATATATCCCATCTTAGAGTATTTGGACGTAAGTGCTTTGTTCACAACAATGGAAAGGACTCCCTAGGTAAGTTTAAACCTAGAGGTGACGAGGGAGTATTCTTGGGATATTCTTCACATAGAAAAACATATAAAGTTTTCAATAAAAGAACTTTGTGTGTAGAAGAAAGTATACATGTAGTGTTTGATGAAACTAACATTCGTTTTGAGAGATAGGAACATGAAGATGAGGCTATTGGGTTGGTACAAGATTTGACTGAAGTCTCAGCACAAGCTAAAGTGGCACCAAAAGAAGGAACAAGTGATGGAACAGGTTCTTCCATCCAGGGCATCCTGACATGGGGAATGATCAAATATGAACTAAAACCAATCCTCTAAAGGAAACCGTTCATGACCCTGGTCCTCAACAATAGAACATGGGAGAAACATCTAGCAAAAAATAGTTGGTTGTGAAACCTCACAAGTATGAAAGCACTCATCCTATTGAGAACATACTTACTGATCCAACCTCTGGAGTTAAAACTAGATCACAATTAAAGAATCTGTGTGATTTTGATGCTTTCCTATCTCTAATTGAACCTAAAATGTTGTTGAGGCTTTGCAGGATCCAGATTGGGTAAATGCAAGGAAAGGTGAACTCAATCAGTTCGAGAGAAGTTAAATTTGCTACCTGGTTCCAAGACCCAAGGACAGATCAGTTATTGGCACAAAATGGGTCTTCAGAAACAAACTTGATAATGATGGAACAGTTACATGAAACAAGGCAAGGCTGGTGGTCCAAGGTTACAGCCAAGAGGAGGATATGTATTATGATAATACTTTTGCTCCAATTGCAACGCTAGAGGCAATAAGACTTCTCATAGCCTTTGCAGAACACATAAAATTCACTCTTCATCAGATGGATGTCAAAAGTGCCTTTTCTGAATGACTACCTAAAAGAAAAATGTTTGTGAAACAACATCCAGGATTTGAAAGCAAGGAAAGTCCCGAGTATGTGTACAAATTAGACAAGGCTCTCTATGGACTCAAGCAGGCTCCCAGAGCATGGTATGAACGATTATCCAAATTCCTGCTTGAACATGGCTACAAAAGAGGTAAAATTGACAGTACTTTATTCTTGAGGGAAAAAGGTAAGGATCTTCTAGTGGTACAAATATATGTTGATGACATAATCTTTGGGGCCACCACTGACAAACTAAGTATTTTGCCAAATTAATGGGGAGTGAGTTTGAAATGAGTATAATGGGTGAGCTTAACTTTTTCTTAGGCTTACATATCAAACAAAGCCCAAACGGAACAATGATCCATCAACAGAAATATGCAAAGGAGCTTATTAGAAAGTTTAAAATGGATGAAATAGTCACCCCCATTGCAACTGCCACTAAATTAGACGCAGATGAACCTGGTTCATCTGTTGATTAGAAGTTGTATAGGGGTATGATTGGTTCACTTTTGTGTCTTACTACCAGTAAACCTGACATAGTTTTCAGTGTAAGGCTTTGTGCTCGCTTCCAAGCTAATCCAAAAGAGTCTCACTTCACTGCTGTCAAGAGGATACTGAGAAATTTGAAAGGCACTACTGATATGTGTCTTTGGTATCCTAAAGGTAGTAATTTCAATCTAGTAGGGTATGTTGATGATGACTATGCAGGTTTTCTTATGGATAGGAAAACACCTCAGGTATGGCTCATTTTCTTGGTTCATGTCTTGTATCATGGGCCACTTAAAGGCAAAATTCGGCGGCCTTATCCACTGTTGAGGCTGAATATGTTGTTGCTGCCCCTTGTTGTGCTCAATTGCTATGGATTAAACAGCAGCTAATAGATTTTGGCATTGAAGTTGGTTGCATTCCTATATTCTGTGATAACACCAGTGCTATAAGTATGATAAAGAACCCTGTTCATAATAAGAGGACTAATCACATAGATGTTAGACACCACTTCTTAAGGGATAACTATGAGAAAGGATTGATCTCCATAGAATTTTATGCTACTGATAAACAAATTGCTGACATCTTCACTAAAGAACTGATTAGAGAAAACTTTGAGAGGAACAAGTTGGAATTAAGGATGATTAAGATCACCTAATAGGTCCAGATTAGAATGCACAATGAAAAAAAAATTGATTTTTGTTTTTTGGCTAGGAACTCTGAACTTGTGTAAATATCTAGATTAATTCTTACTCAGCTGCATACTTTAATTAGTATACTCTTGTGACATGTATTAATATGACTAACTGATCTCTTATAAAATTTTCTCTATTATGGTAATTTGAGGCATATTCAAGAGAATTCTAAATGAAAAACTTGGTTTATCAGTACGGGTTCATCTGAAAGTTAAGGTATGTTTTCTATACTCTGCACAATTAGAAATATAAATATTTAAATCATGAGTTGAAGTCCTACAATTGTTAAATTCCTAGAAAATTCTATCTGTTAGCTTTGAACCTGTTGCGTCTGGCTAGAACTCTAAACCGGAAAAATCGCCTAAAATCTAGGGAAGCTAAACCGATCATTCAAACCTGAAATTTCAGGTTTATTAGACCTTTAATTGACTACTGCTAAAGTTGTCGTTACCCATTAAATCTATATCTCTCTTTAAATACATATCATTCCTTCTGCCAACCCTATAATTCCAAAACTGTCATTTTATTACTCTTATTTGCCTTCTTCTTCACCAAAATTCTAACTCCCAAAGTATCTCAAAAACCAGCGATCATGACTAACCCACAAGACAATCCTGGTACTCCTCCACAGCCCACTCCATTTGAGTCACCCCCTCTCCTCCACCCAGCACTACTCCCAAACCCAGGTTGAGGAGGGTTAAAATGCTTGCTCAAAAAATAGTAGCAACTGGAGCTCTTAGAAGAAATTGAATGAGAAATTAAAGGCAAGCCAGTCCCCAGTCTCCGACTCCAACTCTGATTCTGAGTCATACAAATCCGCTAGTGAGGGGGAAGGACTTGGGTCTTCTGACTCTGAAAAGACTCAATGATATCCTTCTAAGTTAAGTTCCTCTGTGTTTGAAAATCTAGAAACTAGATTTGTTCTGGTTGGACCCATTAGGGATATCGAATTACCTGAGTTACGAAGGAGTGGAGGTAAAAATAAGTCTGAAAAAAAAAAAGAAAAAAAAAAGAGGGTGCATATAGTGAAGAGATGGGAAATGGGAAAAGAATGGTTGATCATTCACCCACTATTGGGATGCATGTGCCTGCTATTTGTGGGGTTGAATAAGAACTTATAGAAGAAAGTGGCAAGAAGTCAGGGGGAAGTAGTTCTGGTAAAGCTGCTGAAGGGTTGGTTAACTTAAGTTCACAAAGAGATGAACCTAGTTCATTAGTTGAAGAAACCCTAACAGACCTGTTAAAAAGGGTGGGGACGAGTTATGATCGAAAGAAAAGACGCTCTACCATACCAAAAGCCCCCAGTGCTCCCAAATCCTCTAAGAAAAGAAAGGTTTCCTCCCAACACTTACTGCCACTTCCTTGCCGGAGGGAAGAGCCACAAGAAGGAGGGTGAAACAGAGTGAGGTTGATCTACAAAAGGGCTTTAGCTGAAAGTAAGAAGAAGAGAATGGATAAAGGAAAGAGGAATGTTGCAGAGTCCTCAGAGACTGCTGAAGAAGAGGAGATGGAACTGGTCCATCAAGAAAGGGTTACATCAGTGAAGGTTCTGATCCCCAAGCCCAAAAATCCCAAGACTTCTTCCAAAAAGTCTTCCTCTGTGTCTAAGGCTGCTAAACCTTCACTAGCCAAGAGGACAAGGTCTGCAGTGAAAAACAAACAAGCAAAAATTTTTGAAGATGAGGAATGGAGTGGAGAAGAAGTAGAAGAAGATTTTGATGGTGAACAAGAAATGCTTGCCATATTTGGCAAAAGAAAGATTTAAAAGGGTAGATTGTTGAATGACCTGGTGGAACCATGAATGATAAGATTGGTGGATGCTTTAGCTGCTCAGCGATGGAAGGACATGGTCCTTCAGATGGATTGTAGGCTAGCCAGAAATGAGCTAATTGAGTTTATGGCAAATGCAGAGGTTAAGGATGGCAAGGTTAGTAGCCTGCTGAAATGAATTCAAGTGTATTTTGATGCAGAAAAACTAGGAGAGATCCTGGACATGCCCTCTGAAGGGTTTGACGACTATACAAGGCAAAGGTGGCCTTGCCTGGATTCCTTCCCTACTGCTCTTGCAATTACCAGGAGGTTTTGTGGTTCTGAAGATATGAATGAAGTCAGGGCTGTGCAGAAAAGTGAAATGAGGCCTGAGCATAAGGTCTTATTTGAATTTGTCAATAAGTGCTTATTGCCCGGACATGAGAGAAGACATATTTCCAATTACATGGATCTAGTTCTTATGGAGTGCCTGGAAAGTGGAAGGCAAATTAATTGTCCTGCCTTCATTATCAAGCTGCTAGACAGGGTCATCAATGGCTCCAAGACTCATGCTACCCCATATGGATTTATTCTAACTACTGTGCTAGATAGGTGCAATGTGACTTTGAAGAAATGGGAAATGGCCTCGAGCAAGGATCACTTTGGCATTAATACTCCGATTGCTTATGACTATTTAGTCAATGCCATCCCAAATTAACCTGGTTCATCCTAGAAGATTTCTATCAACAGCAAAGTCAGGACTCTGGTTCAGGAATGTGTAGCCAAGGATGTTGAGATAGCTAGGCTCAAGGCACGTGTGGCAGAGGTGGAATCTGAGATAGATGTTTTCAAAACTGAGATTAACAAAGAAAAGGAGAAGAATGATGGAATTCTTCATAATATGTTGAATCTTCTCCAAGACCAAAACCAACCCTCTAGCTCCCCCAAGCCTTAGGACTCCTAGCTTTTGTCTCTTGAACCTGTTCAGTACCTTCTGTGACCTAGATTAGGGATTTTTCTATCTTTTGTTTTTTTTGCTCATGGTTTGAATGTTTTTCTTTCTTTTTGTGGATTTGTGGTGGCAACATATCTCTATCAATGATAACTACTGTTTTGCTCTTGTTTAATGTTAATTTGTCCTTGATAGTTTAAATATGTTTGCTTAATTACTGATGATTAAACCATGATTGTACTTGCAGTTGCCCCAGTAGCCATGAGTACTTATTAAAATCTAGAACTTACACTTTGTATGCAACTTTTCGATGATGCCAAAAGGGGGAAAAGATATTGTGCTTTACACATTCTGAATAAGTGATATTTATAACCTAATTAACCTGGTCCTTGATGATAAGTGAATTTCCTTAATTTGGTGTTGATGTTACGCTGAGTTCATACAGGTTCCAAATAGGTAAAAAGCACAGAGTTTGTCATCATCAAAAAGGGAGAATTTGTTGGCCCAAGAATAGGTGATGTTTTGAAGATTGACAAAATAACTCTGACATTGACTAGGTCCATCTTCTTAAGCACAGTCATGATCTATATGTACATGTGAGATGCACGTGAAGGAGATAAGTCTAATTTATCGAGCAGCACTTGAATCCCAATCAAAATCTGATTATTAACCTATTAAATGTCAGTGTTGGTCTCTTTTACAGGTAATGCACATAAGCAGAAGTTAAACTTAAATTGAAAGCAAATGAGCAAGGTGATTTTGCAAGCAATTTATGTGTGATTTGAGTGTGCACTCCTGAAGCTACTTGAACGAGATAGAAGAACATGTTCCAAGTGTCTATCTTTTATTCTAGGTCAATTGTAGTAGGTAATTTTTCATTGTACCTTTCAGCTTTCATATAAACAATTGTATTAGGTACCTAGAGTGTTCAAGTTAGAGTTAACTTGAAGTTCTCGCAGTAGTTGAGGCTGTGTGCCACAATGGGATTAGAGTTAATCCTTAGGTTTACAAAGAATTTTTGCAAATGTTATTTTGGCTCAGTGATTTTAGTGGAAGTTTGAGAAAATCCAACTGAATAGTAGGTTGTGGTTTTTTTCACCTTTTGATCCTAGTATTTTTCACGTAAAAATCTCTGTGTTCTTTATTTTCAGTATTTATTATTTCGCACACATTAGTAGTTAAAACACCTAGAAGAACCAGGTTTTTCTATTATTTAGTTAAGCGAAAATTGGGTACCACACAAATCACCCTCCCCCCTCTTGTGTGGTATTGACGCTTAAAACATCAGTAGAGAAGGCATATATTTTCTTTCCTCAGTATCCTTATTGATTGAATTTTTGTTTTTATTCTATTTTAGAGCTCTAGTCTTCCTCTTCTTCTTCAGACCATCATCTAGATCAACCCTCACTTCACTTTCTTAATTTTTATTATTTTTCTACTCCTCCATAGTCTCCAGTTGTTTTTTAGTCAACTCGACCCTTTGGTTTTGCAATGGGTCCTTCAATACTTGCCTACTCATCAATGACACCGAATTTATTGTGTTTTTTTTGGATTTCTTTCGATATTAGAAGGAAGAGTTCCTGGAGCCCTCTTAGACAATAGACTAGCAATTTGTCTCACCTATCTTTCTAGTTTCTGGAGGTCTATTGACATGTTCCCGAATAGCTATACCATGAGTTTTATGCCTCACATATGTCTTAATAATGAAGGCCTTCATTAAATCTTCTATGTTAGGCTGATTAGATTGTTTGGGCAAGTATTGCTGCCTTTGCTGATTTTGGAAGCCTGGAGCTCCTTGGGATCTGAGCTTATTCTATTGTCATGCATTCAGACTACTATCAGGTAAACTCTACAAAAATCCAGGGTGCCTCTGCTCCATGGAGGTAAAATTATTACTACTTTAGTAGTTGCCTCTGTCAAAACTTCCTACAACATTTACCACTTCATCTGTAGTTGAGGCCTGACACTCATGTGTTGGATGACTCATTCCACAAAAGTCACAAATGATGATGGCTCGTTGTGGACCCTAGCTAAGACCAACTTTCTGATCTCTTTTGCCATGAAGTCAAGTTGGGCTTGGACAGAGGTATTGGAATCCACGTGATGTACCTCAGCCTTTTTCTTCTGTCGTTATCATCTGCAGGCCATTGATTTGCATCTTCAGATAATTCATTTAGAATTTCCACAATCTCATTAGGATTTTTCTTCATAAGAGGAGCTCCAACTGCGTTGTTTAGAGTCCTCCAGCCAGAGTGTGTCATCTCATCCCAGAATCTTGAAGTTGCATCCACAAGTCTACTCCATGATACTAACATCTTCTCATAATATCCTTAAATCTTTCCCATGCTTCAAACAACATTTCTGTATCTTTTTGCTTGAAGTTGTGGATCTCTCTTCGAATTTTTCCTATTTTTGTATCCGGAAAATATTTTTCAAGGAACTTCTTTGTCATGTCTTCCCAAGTTTGAATTGACCCAGTCAGCAAACTTTGCAACTAGTGCTAAACATCATCCCTCAGTGAAAAGGGAAATGTCCTTAAGTAGATAGCATATTTCGATACCCCGTTGTACTGGAAGGTATTCATAATCTCATCAAAATTCATCAAGAGGGATTTGAATCTTCGTTGGGTTTGCCTCGGAAGACACAATTTTTCTGAATAGTCTAAAGTAGCCCTTGCTTGAACTCAAAACTATTGGATATGATCGGAGGAGGTACCATACTAGATAATCCTTGGTTATAGACTATCCTGGCGTAGTCACCTATTGATCTGCCTGCTCTAGGACCTATATTGTTGAATAAATCTTCCGCAAGAGATCGGTTCAGGTTGAATCTATATCTTCCGTACCCATTAACAGTTTCCTCATCTCCCAAGGCTGCATCAGCAGCTGCTTCTGCCTATTGGGCTGTTTCTCTTACAGCCAAATCCACTCCATCATTATCATTCTTTGCCATGTATTCTTGGGTCGAAGATTACCCTAAGAAATTTTCGGTGGATCCTCTTTCTTTTCTCATTTGTCGCAGGTGTTTATCCAACTCCGGTTCGTAAGGTATCACTTTCTTTGAAAAAGATCGAGTCATTCACTAAAGAAGTTAAACATGTTTCCTCCACCCAAGTGAGAAATCGTGAATACGAGAAAATAAAGTTTGTTCGTAAATTAACACCAAAAATTAGATTCAATACTACCGAATGTCAATCCCCGGAATGGGTGCCAAAATTTGAAGAGTGCAAAATCAACCTGTATAATTGACGTTCGCTAGTCAAAAATAGTATAGATTAATTATCGTCTATACAAGAATTGGATTTAAAATAATGTTCAAGTAGTTTACAGCTTAAACACTATTCAAGATAATTAACACTCTGATTGAAATGATTATGAACTAAAACTAACTATTAAAACTAAAGTAATTAACAATTTATCATGGAGATATTAGAGTTGAGTAACACATAAATAATCAATGAGAAAAATAAGGGTCGTGACAGGATAGGTGCAAGATATCTATTCAGGATCTAACTCTAGTTCAATTCACTCTAATATTCTAATGATTCTCACGAATTCACTTGATGATTAGTTCAATCGTATAGCCAAGACTCTTCTCTCGATTAAATCTGAACTCTACAAGGTGAACTAATATAAAACGCTGTGAAGGTATACAAGAATACGTTAATGGATTAGTCTTTAGGAAAACATCTCTCGAATATTCTCCTAACTTGATTATTTAAAAGAATCACTGAATTAAACTAAATAAAATAATGCAAATATAATCCCCCGAAATGTTCCTTTTTGGATTAAATAATTCGGTGAACAAAATTGCAATCAATTCAAAATTCCATAAATGAATTCATGCATAACAACTAGAGTGAAAATCCACAAATATCAATCAAACACCAAAATCGTTAAACCCTAACGTAAAAAACTCCATAATCATGGAGAAAGTCATCGCAAATAGAGTTAAAGAATAAAAAAATATATGAATTCAATCCAAACTCGTGGTTAAGTTGAGGGAAAAAATGATGAATCCTTATGCCTTATAATCTCTAATGCTTTCCCAATCTTCCGTAAGTCAAAGTTCCTGTAGAAATCGCATTTTTGGTGTATCTATACCATGTAGGAACGGGCCCGGATGAAACTACCCTCTCTAAGACAAAGTTAAAAAAGTAGGACGAAAAATTACACTACCGCGATGCCCTAGGTGGCGCACCATGCGCCGCATCTTTGGGGAAGTTCAGAGGCTTGTTTTTTTCACTCTATAGGAATTTCGCACTAGCACCCTTCACCCCGCAGCGCATGGTGGGGGGCGGTAGTGTATTTTTCTCAGAGTAATCTTGTCTCTCAGTTTTTGATAATTAGACTTGGTCCTCGACCCCCGTATGTGATCCCGGCTTAATATATTGGGCTTCTGTTCAGACTTCAAAGCTCCAAATCATCTATTTTAGCTCAAAACTTCCTTCTTCACTCGAAATCACATCCTACACAATATAATACACATAATAAGTACAAAGTACTCACGATTAGGCTTAAATACATTCAAAGTATAGTAATTAGAGTGTAAACTATAGCTAAAATACGGGTTCCTACCCTACCATCACTTTCTAGGATTAGGATAGGAAGAAAAACTAAGTTGCTCAAGATATCTTTTGACATGTCTAATGCTGGCACATTCAGGCAATAGCATGCGATCTAGCTTTCTATTGTATTTGTTTTGAAATTTGATTCCTCGGTGAAAAATGAATAGCCTACTTTGTGACTCCTTGTCTCAGTTTCTTGGCTCGTTTGACATCTAGTGCATTGTTGCTTAAATTTCTCAACTATGTACTTTGTTGGACTTGAGAGTTGAACAGAGTTTTCTTGATTAAGCCATGTGCAATGTGTGTGTATGAGGATTCGTGATGTTTTGTGCCATTATGTACAGTCTAGAACTTGCTTAATGTGTTAATCAAAGCAAATTCATTAAGTTGTGCTAGTATAGGAGATGACGTAGAAATTTCTTTGCTTGATCATGGACGTACTTGTCACTTATAAATAAAATTTGTCGTTGTTAGCCCATTTGACCTTGTGACACCCACATTACAAGTTATATCCCCATTTTTGTTTTTAACTTAAGCTTGTTAAACCTTTACCTTGCAAGTCACGTAGTCGCTAAAAGAAGTAAGGTGATATCTTTATAAGTAGCTTTTGAGTGGAACAATGGAAGGTCCCAAAAGGTGCACTAAGTTATGAAAGACTACTAGCCGAGAACTTTATAGTGTGTGTCGAAAAAAAGAGAGAAAAATACGAAGGAAGAATTGAGAAAAATGTTGATATGCCAAAAAGGGAAAACCACACCTCATAATCTTCTTAATAAACAAAAGGGCTAAATTGTTTATGGTTTTGCGGCAAGGTGAATTGGTTGCGAAAAAAAAAAGTGCTTGAATGTTTAGTGTAGTGTATTAAAGTGCTTAAGAGGGTTAGTTAATAATATCAAAATCTATCCTACACGTCTGTTAGCCTATATTACAACCCTAAAAGACCTAATTGATCATAGACTTGGCTAGCTTAAATTAGTAGAGATATACACTGCGGGCAAGCCTATGGTACGACCACGGGGTACATATGAACTTCTTTGCGACAGTGAGTGATTTGTGTTCAATTATGTGATGTCCTTAAATTATGTTCAAAGTCATCCTTGATTGTGTGGACTATCTTTATTCAACAATTCAAACACTTGTGAATTTCTTTAGTACTATCATGAGTGGCTAAGACCCATTAGTTCTGGGGTTATGATTTTGCCATGAATATTGTTATTTGACATTAACTTCTCTTTGATTATAATTGGCTATCACATGATTGTTTCTTCAATTCTGTGTTTAATTGCTTGATTGTCTGGCTTACGTTCAAGTTCTATCAACTATTTGAATTATGCGTGGGAAAGCTACATTTAGATTAGAGAATAATTGAAAAGTGTATGATTTTAACTCTATAATTGGGAGGGGGTGGGGGGAGAAATTTACGGCTAGGATAGGAATATACTTAATCACCATGCTTAATTGAATATTGTGATTTTAAATACATTCTTAATAGATTAGTTCCAAAGGAACATATGTGTTAATTCGAGAGAATACTACGAGTGCACTTTACTCTATTAATAACCAACCATAAGCGAATTGCATGCAAAGGGGACTTACTAGATCACAATAGAGTTGGTGAATGGATCACAACCCTTGAATGTTTATCTTTATTGAATTCTCAATACAACTACTTTCTGCTTGCTAGATTAGTTGATTGTTACAGTTATTGCTTAGTTATACATCACACAACTCAATCTTGATTGACTGGATTGAATAACAATTTGAGTGAAATTAGTAGTTAGTTAAATATAAATATGTGGGTTTGACAGTTTATTCATCATTATATTACTTGTTGACCACATATGCTTACACGTACATTTGCGAGCAATAGGGACACATGTTACCATTCTCTTTCCCTCGTTCAATAGCTTGACTTCCATACTGAATTTTAATGCGTTCCGTCCATTCAATAAGGGAACACTCTAGAGTGAAAGATGTTTAAATTTATTTACCTCGTTCATTTTTGGCTCTTTTCCCTAGTTTATTTATAATGTGGCAGTTATTTTTTTCTTAATTAATGTTGATGAGACTTGTGATTTTGAAATAATGTTTGTGATTGGTCACTCTCTATCATAGTGCTGGAGGGAATTTTCTCCATACCACTAGATCAAGAGCTCAAAGGCTAGGCAAAGATGATATTTCTGCTTTTATCATCTAGTGACTAGCTGAAGCCTGAAAGTTCCAAATGGTGTTTTGACTATCAAGTGTTGGTAGAGGTTGTTGCAAAAATATTTCTGCCTATTGCTGATGATATTTATATTATACGTTGTGTACAAATTTACATTATCGTGTAATTTGACTTATTTTTACGATTATAAAGTTTAATTATTATATGCGCAGTTGCCTGTAAATTTATTTTGTGAATTGATAATGTAAAATTATTTATATTGTCGATAGTATATAAGTTAAACTCATTCGAATTAGTTTATTCACACCCTATACCAATATTCTTTTCTTCAACGAGGAAGTCATTAATTTTTTCGATCTTTTTAGGTGAAAGTATTTTCCTCCATCAAAAGCGAAAATATTATCTTCATCCATCCAAAAGTAGGGGTGGCAAACAGGCAGGTTGGATCGGGTCGAATAAGAGATGGATAAAAAATGGGTAATGAAATAAAGATAAATTATCTAACCTGACCCATATTTAATGCGGATAAAAAACGGATTCAATCATGGTTTTTTTTAGTATTGATCACTTTTGGGAGAATTTTTATTCTCCCAAAATTGGGAAACCACCAATTTAAGGTTTTACAAACGTAAAAGTTAAGGTTATTAGTTATCCATTTTCTAAATGGATAATATGGTTTTTATCGATATTTGACTCGTCTTTAAGAAGTTCAATATACAATCCATTTTTAAATGGATAATATGGATAGTTAGTTGTTTTCTTTTAATCATTTTATCACCCTTATCCATAAGCAGAGGCGGAATCAAGATTTGAAGTTTATGGGTCCAAATTCTAGTTCTTTTAAGCTACTGTTCTAAATTAAAGGAAAAATTTCACATTAGTATAACTGAGCTCCTTACTTTTTAATTTTATAGCCCATATTTAAATTTACAACCAACTAGCCCAAAAATAATAGGCTAAGATTCAACATCCAATTTTAATGGGTTCTCAAAATTACTATTTTAATTTTTGAAAAGATTCCTCAAGCTTTTAAGTTAATTTTTGAATCAGTAACTATGACCCAAATATTAGTTCAACAAACCAAATTCATTTGGGCGGTGAAAATTAGATTTTTAATAAGCTTAAATATGTGGGTTTAAATTTCGAATTTGATTTTATGAGAAATTTGGAGTGGATCTTATTTAGACTTGTTAGAAATAGTATAAGGAGGTTGTATATAAAATTTGAAGTCGTTTAATGGAGATTTAGACTGGTTTTGAACAAGAATTGCAACTGAAAATCGTGAAAAAAATTCGTCTATAGACGATTGTATAAAGGTGTATAAAAGTGTATAAGTTGTGTTTCTACACTCATATACGCTAGTATACAAGATTATATATAGTTATACAAAAAATTGACTTCGTCTTCTTCCTAACGTCTTTTCTGAAATTTAACTCAAAGCTTGCTCAAGTGTACTCCAAATCACTTCAAATTTAAATTTTGAACTCCTTTTGATATTTTCAATCAATTGGAAAGACACCCAATCCAAACAACTAAGAAATTCAAAAATATCCATTTTCGAAAGCAAAGCTTTGAATGGTCTTCAATGGTGGACTTCTACTCTTCAATTTTCTTACATTGCAATCAACTGACACAAGAGTAGAAGCAGAAAATACATGGTCCCTTGAATCATATGTAGAAGATGTGAGAAGAAGAGAGAGTGAAAGCAATGATTGTGAGTAGGGGTGTTCATAAAAACCCGAAAAACCGAATCAAACCTAAAACCAAACCAAACCTACCAAAAAACCGATACTTTATGGTTTGGTTTGATTTTGGTTTTGAATTTTAAAAACCGATCAAATTTGGTTTGGTTATGGTTTTAATCAGAAAAAATCGAAAAAAGCATAACCAAACCGACAATAGGAGTAGCTATTTCAAATTCATTATTACACCTATATATATATATATATATGTATATTTTTATACAAAGTTTTAAAAAATTTATTGTAAATGTTAATAGTTTACTCTTTTAGTATAGTTCTTTACCTTTACATTCTAATTTGATTGGTAGTTTTCTTTTGTTAAGTGTAAGAATCCATTTAGTATTAAAAATAATATATTTTTAATTGAGTCCTTAAATAATTCATCACTATTTAATTCAATTATCATCAATATAGTTTGGTAAATAATAGATTTCTCAAAGGGCAATTGATTTGATAGTGTTACGTTGAAAATGTGGTCGTCCGAATATGTGTTTGGTAGTGTATGTCTTAGATTTAAGAAAAAACCGACAAATAACCGAAAAACTGACAAAACCCGATATAAACTGAATCGAGAAAAAACCGACTTAAATAGTTTTGTTTGGTTCTAATAGTTGAAAAACCGACTTACTTGGTTTGGTTTCTTTTTAGGGAAAAATCGATCCAAACCGAACCATAAACACCCCTAGTTGTGAGAACACAAATTTAGCTCTATAGATGTTAGAAGCAATAGTTGTAAGAACACATAACCATTCTACTAAAATTTTCACCAAAAATTACATTTGTTATGACAAACACACTGTGGTATGAGAAGATGAAATACTCAAGATATCTTGATCCACAAATAATTTTACGTCCAAATCAGGAAAGTTATAAATTATTGAAAGAAAAATGGGGGGAGAAAGACATGGTTAAGCAAAGGCAGAGAAAAAGCAGGCGAAAATAGGCTATATCACATTTCTCTTGTATTACCAATCTGGATATACCTTTCTGTCACAGTTAATGTTACCAACTTTTCTACTTTTCCTTTTGTGATAAAACTTATACCTTTACACAATACTCCGTCACATTACCAAAATAGGATGCTCTTTATTTTGTAAAAATAAAAAGAAGATATAAAAAAAAGAGAGCAATCAATTTCTAAAGTTGTGAAGTTTAACTTGTCTATTCATACGGACACTTCATAAAGATGATTGGCATATTTTGTTAATCTAATTTCCTTTTTCTACTTGGAGCAATGAAACAAATATGAATGCACAAATCATAGATTAATAACAATTACTTTGCCCAAATAAAGAGAGACAACGATAGAATGATTACATAACAAATGTAAATTGACAGCCATTCAAATTTTATGAAGGCAAAAGTCGAACAACTTACACAAAAGGGTACTCAAAATATAAATGAGTCTATAATAATAATAATTAATTAATTACTATAAAAGTCAAACCAGTGGTACCTTTTTCTTCTTCTTGTAACACACCCGGTTCGACCCGAATAAGAAAAATTGCACATTTATTCAATTCAAATCCTTTGCTTGGCTCAATCAGCAATTGCCCAAGTCATGTCATTTTCAAAGATCCAGTGACAAACCTCAATCTTCCCGGGTCCTGACCCGAGTGCAACAAATGCTCCGTGAGTGGGTCCCCACGAAGACGTATCCACATGGCAAATAGCAACTCCATGGTTGATTTTGGCCTTTGAATTCGGGTCCAAAATATCCGCTTCGTAGACCCGAACTTTAGGAACCGAATGGCAGTAATAGAGCAAGTAAGGGAACAAGCTCTGATGACAAGACACTGATTTGGTGACTTTTCCACCGTTGATTCCTTTGACTGATCCTATCATGATATTATCCTTTGACCCTTTTGTATTCTCCGTTGTTCGAACGACGACGTTCCGGCCCAAAACTGAAGTTGCAAAATCAATCATATCTTCAGCTGAGTTAATACACCGTTTGGTCTCGCCGGCGCTCGGTGCTCTTTCACACTCCGTCAAAGCATCGCCGATCATCTTTGCTATCGGAGAGTCATCGGCAGCGTGAAAGATTTTCTTCATTTCGCCAATCTTGGAGGTAGAAAATGGTAATTTGGCAGCAATCACCCGGGGCAAAAAGGACCTTTTAGGCATCTTATCCTTTATATCTGGCATAGGCATAACTGTACCACTCTTCAACATCTTCTCCCGGAAAAACTTTCCGGGCTCAACCCACCGGTTATTCACCATTTTGCCACCGTTGACCTCGGTCAACGAGGCCAAAACTTGGGATGATTTGTTGTGGTAATTAGAAAATGTGGCAGAATCTTTGACATAATCTTTGAAAGTGTTATTAACCCCATAAGTTTTGAAATTAACTTTTGGGTTGTTAGCACCTTTACCATAGCCAGTGAATTTATCAGTACCTTCATTAAAAGATTGACCATAGTTGACAAAATTTGCGTCACCAGCATTTGTACCTTTGATATAGTTCTGAAACGAGTCATCACCAACATTTGCTTGATCTCTGTAGTTAGTAAAAGTCTCAGTTGCCGCATTACCAGCAGCACCATAGTTCTTGAAATTATTTTCAGGAACATTTCCATTGGTACCATAAGATGTGAAATTTTGGTTTCCACCATTTGCTGTCTGACCATAGTTTGTAAATGTTGAACCTATAACATTTGTGTCAGTACCATAGCTGGTGAATTTACTATCAGCCCCATTCCCATTTTTGCCATAGTTACTGAAAGCTTGGTCACCAGAATTAGCATTTTGTGAGTAGGTAGTAAAATCTTGATTCCGACCAGTAGCTTTGTCGGAATAGGAAGTGAACTTAATATTGGGGACATTATCATTTGGACCATAGTTTGTAAATTTACCAGTACCCCCAGCAGCATTTGCGCCATAGGTGTTGAATGTTTGGTCAACTACATTCCCATCAGGGGCATAATTGGAAAATCTATCATCATGGCCTCCGGAATCTCTACTGTAGCGTCTGAAAGAATTTACAGGGATGTTTTCTCCGTCAGAATAATTCTTGAACGCGTCAAATCCGCCAGCGCTGGTAGTGCCGTAATTGGTGAAGTTCTTGTCATTATAAGAGGCAAAGTTGACATCGTTGCTGTGTTTTTCAAAGCTTGGTGACAAATCTGGGGCGCAAAGCAGATTTGCTGAAGAGCAAAAGGAGTGAAGCTGTGTGGAGAGTGCATTCTGATCTGCTACAAGCTTTGTGTAAGTTGCATATTGTGCAGCGTTCAATGGTGACGCTTTGTTGAGAAGAAACCATGGCTTTGGCAAGTCATTTGAGACTTGTTTCTTCCAGTACCTAATCAGATAACCTTTTGGTGTAAATGGGTTCCCAGATTCACCAGAATTATCTCCATTTCCAGCTACAACAACCTGCATTCACACCCCATTAAGCACATAAAGTTACAGTCTTTCTTAAAAATCAAGATTTTTTTCAAGAAACTGAAATAAATATATAAGATTAAAGATTGTTACTTACATTGAACAGAAGAACAAGTAAGATGCAGAAAGAAAGAGTTTTGGTGTGCATTTCTTTAGTGTGAAACAGAGAGAGAGAAAGGAGGAGGTGAAGAGTAGAATGTTGGTGGGAGGTTTGGTTGGAGGCACAAAATTTATAGTAGAAGGTTCTAAAAGAGTATAGTAGAAAGTAGAGATGATAAATCGAGTGTGGGGTTGGTTGTGCTCTTGCCCTTTTCAAGTTTAAACACTATCTGTCAGTATTTTTAGTATTGTAAGTATAGGGTTTTGGTTTCTTGATAAATCATGCTTGTAGGATGATTTTTTGTTACACTTCCACAAACTTGGTTTTCTTTCATTTTTTGGTAATTGAAAGATGGATTATATTAGTAAGCAGAACTTTTTGCTTTGCTGATCCTCTTTTGTTTATATCTGCTTTCTGACGTGGAAGACTCATTTCTTTAATAAAAATTACTCTCGTGTTCCAATTTATGTGAATCTGTTTGATTGAGAACGAAGTTTAAAAAAAAATGAAGACTTTTGAAATTTGTGGTTCTAAACAAGTCATTTGTGTGGTTATAAAAGCTTCTCATTAAGGATAAAATTGTAAGTTTAAGCCAAATTATTTTCAAATTTAAAAAGGAATCATTCTTTTTGGAATAGATTAAAAAGAAAATAAGTTCAAATAAATCGGTGGGAGTAAGTTGGATACCTTTTTTAGCTTCACTAGACGCATTATCGGTTAGGGAAAAATTTTCAAATTCACTTCACATTGCCAAATTACAAGAGTAGTATAAATCCACATCTCTAGGAATCAGTAATATTTAAATAACCCTCTTTGAGATTGACAAGCGTCTTGATTTAGACAAGAAGTTTATGGAGAGAGGGCTACCCTAAAGATTAGGGGCAATAGTATTTTGGGAACCCCTAAAATTAATGACCTTCTTTAAGGTTGAGAAGAGTCTTTATTGAGACAGCAAAGGCTTAAAGAGAGGACTACCTTAAAGATAAGGGCATTAGCATATTGGGAAACCCATCTAAACAACCTCATTCCCCTCTCCTAGCAATAAAAGTATTGTTTTTCTTTAACTTCAGGAGTACAGTTTCCTTTATTTTGCACTATCACTTAATTTGGTTACAAAAAAATACACTAAATGATTTAAACACATTGGTAGTGTAATTTTTTCTGCATTACATTGCA
The DNA here is from genome assembly GCA_026770625.1 of Nicotiana glauca. Classification (NCBI taxonomy): domain Eukaryota; kingdom Viridiplantae; phylum Streptophyta; class Magnoliopsida; order Solanales; family Solanaceae; genus Nicotiana; species Nicotiana glauca. Next base: position 91,049 of record MU771146.1, on the reverse strand, counting down.
TATAAGTTGTCCTTAATAATCGTGAAATTTTCGAGGGTCAGTGGTACAAGGACCATTTTTCACCTAAACATCACACTTCTATCTGTAACAAGGTTCAAACCAGTAAAATATGTCTAATTCATACATCATTGTACTCTTACTATTAAACTAAATCTTTATGTCGAGCCATATGTATAAGTTAAAGTTCTTATTTTGGGGGTTGGCATGGGATGGTGAGGTGGGTAGGGTGGGGGGCTGCCTTTTTGAGGCTAAATTTAGTGACAGATAAGCCATAGAGCCGCGTAAAAATGTGCACAGGAACCATACTGGTTTTTTGATGGTACGTTTTTTTGGTTTCAAATGGATTGTGAACGCGTCTAGACCTCAAACATTACTACTATTTTGTTTTATGCAATGAATTTTTGCTGCAACTTTTTGTGATCCTCCAGTTCTAACTCACTCTCATCCTTCAATAGTATTACTCGCATGTGTGCCATTATATTAATTATTGCTCCTCTATTTATCTCTCTTACCAAACTTTTTCTTTTATTTTAAGTGAAAGATGATAAACTTGCATTTGTACCTCTTGGTCAGGGACAAAATCCCGTGACAAGGGTAAAATCTGTAATTCTTCCTGTGGTTTAAGGATTTTCTTGGTATATTTTTTCTTCTTTCTTCTCACTTATCTTTCTTGTGGCCACTAAATTCTCGAGCCAGGATTGTTTTTTGCTTTTTAATTTAATAAAGTTTTTCAATGTATATATTTCCCTTTTTTCCAGCGAGGATATAATAATGATGTATAAATTAATCTCTGCTTCTACGTCATCTGACGAATTCTTGATGTTTTTGTGACTTAAGAGAACACTAGAAATGGGCCTTCCTTTTGTACAAGCGGACTCTTGTTTATTTTATTTTATTTTTTTATTTAAAAGCATTTGTGATTGATGGATTAATGAGTAAAATGTATAGTGACATCTTAACGGTCTAGTTGTGTTCAAAACTTTCTCATGAATCCTTCATTATCTTTTAGTTTTGGATATTTAAAAATCTAATCTTGTACAATATTCACTAATATAGTCTCTCTAAAGAGATATCAACAAAAAACAGTTCACCATTATCATTCTTAATTATGATAATGTTGTTTATAATTAATAAATGGCATGACAATGCTACAACTAGCATTTGGAATTATTGATTTAGGAAGATGATGCAAAAGTTTATGGAATTATTATTAATGCAATTTGTATCCCAAGGCCAAAACACTCATCGCAAAAACGCAGGAGTTAAAAATGAGAAAAAGATAACAAACAAAATAATAATATATTAAATTTAAAAGTTTTACCCAAAAAAAAAAAAGTCCAGTATCTTATTACTTTTGACTACTTTGTAATTTATTGATTTGTATGATTATCAATCAACACCAGTTGAAATTGTCACACATAAGACCGTTATTTTAGACCGTTAAATGAGAAAAAGAATAATTAAGAGAGTTTCACCGTAAATGTTTAAATTGTTACGTTTTATACTCAAAATCCGATTTGATAAGTTATGGAATTCCTTTATTTTAATGATTAAACCAAATAAGAAATCTCACATAATTAGTTCCTTTGCTTTTAGGGTAACTAGTTAGATGTCTACTTCAACTCTCAATGAAATTACTTAAGGGAACAATAGAGGGAACAGATAAAAATCAGTTTTATCAGTTTCTTCGATCACAGTACAAGTCAGTTCTTTTCGGTTGTTAAAATTGCTGCACTGTTGCACTGCACACGCACCAGTGCATCAGTCACTGTTTGAAGCATGTTGTGTACTGAATATTAGCGTACATAGTCCCAATGACCTCGCACACACATATTATCAACATGAGGCAAGAGAATTTATTAACTAACGCTTGCAAAACCTAAAATTGATTTTTTCTCTCAAGTGCTAGCCACCACCTCTCTCAAGGACAAAGCTATTGCAAACTCAAGGACATATTCAAAGATCGAAGATATCTTAAGTCCTTAGGTTTGTTGAGTCTTTGTTATTTTATTCTTCATTTGTAATCCTACACTGCTTTCAAGAAGTGTCTTTGTAGAACATATTTAAATCACTGTTTGGTTTCGTTTCTTGACTAGAGTTAGTTAATGTTTGATGCTTTGTAATAGAGTTATTGCAAAAGGCTTACAATTGAGTTATTGTAAGAGGCTGCAATAGGTTGTAATATGATGTATGCTCGATTTAGTGGAGTTGAAATCCTACTAGTATATGTAGTAATTTTTAATCCCTTAAGCAAGGAGTTTTCTACGTAAATATCGCGTATTCTTTATTTTTCTCTATTTCATAACTTTATTTCCGTGATTAAACACTAAAGTATAATATCCTTGTTCTTAAAAAAAATATCTTCCTAGCTAGAAAATAACTTTGTTAAACGAAATACACCCTCGAATGAATCCCAGATTGTTCCCTGTAAATTTTATTTTGGATTTGGCGAGAACATGAGATAATTAAAGTTGTATCTTTATTACCAAGATATTTGGTGCCTTCTCTGTCGGTTTGTCAAATGACCTATAGTGTCACTCCTCCAGAAAATTTTCATGGTGTAAATTTTGGTTTATTCAATCTCGCTTCTTTACCACTTTACTTCCCTTGGGTCAATTGCTATCGCCACAATGATTGTTGGTTACGTTCATGATAGTGTCAGCTTCTTTTTTCAGTTTTCTTTCTTTTATTATTCCTACTGTCTTTATTCTAAGAACTTTTTTTTTCTTTTTCTATCTTTTTAATTCTCTTCCCCCCATTAAATAAAAGGGAAATTCCAGCAAAAAAGTCAGTTCAGAATTTTAACATTGTTTTATCCTTTTTATTTTTCAATTCAAATTAACAACTTATATTATGTTGGTGCAGTTTCCCTCCACAAGTCAATATTTTGACATTCTGCTTGTCCCTTTTTTCTTTTTTGAAAGAAAGTCTGCTGGATTTTAGGAAGAGAGCTGGAAAATCCAGCTCCCATGTCATTTAATCAATAAATTTAACAATCTTCTTTCATTTATCATGGTATATATATCATATTCGCAGATTATTTTTTCAAGTCGAAAATGAAATGCTACTGACCAAAACCTCAGAAGAGTCAAGAAAACTAGTTTTACTAACTGCCAAATCTGCAAAGCCCCTAGTAAATATCCAAACTTATATTTTAAATCTTTAATGCAGAATGTGTTTGTATTAAGAGTTGGGACAAAAAAGAGTGGATAGGTGTGGCCCCAAATACAGTTGTTTTTTTGGTGTATCCTTATTGGAGCATCGACTAATTTTAGATACGGATAGTGTAAGACCTATTAAATTAAAGAGGAAATACTTTCTATTAATTAGGATTTTTTCGTATTCAAGACTTGAACCCAGAGGCGGATTTAAAATTTCTTGAATATGGGTGCACCATTAAAAAAATAAAAAATAATCTATTAAGTGGGGATTGATCCATGTTCCTCTAGGTGAAAATTCCAATAATAAACCAAGTGCACCATTTAGTCTTTTTGGGGCATGGATAGCAACACATAATATTAGACAAATTCTAGAAAATATATGCATAAAATATCCAGAGGCGGATCTAGAAATTGAAGTGTATGGGTTCCTATCACTGTAGATCCGCCCCTGTGAATACTTTCATATTATCATATATTATATATATTATAGGCTAGAGAGACAAAGGGGTTTTTATTCTACTGTATTTTTTTCGATTTTTTATCTTGGATATCAAGATAACTAACTAACTAAGAACTATCAAATCACAACCTATGCAATTTCACCATTTATTAACTGGAAATGAACTTTAGTTATTCATTTTCTCAAAACCCTCGCTATTCATGAGAGGAAAATAATAAAAATAGAAGAAAGAGGAGGAGGAAGGAAATCAAAATACCTGTTGCAATGGAGTAAAAATAAGTGAAGAAGTTAAAACTAGCTTTTAATTTTGAGTGGTTGCTGCCTGCCTGTTAAAACAGAGGCAGTGAAGAACAAAAGAAATAATGTGAAATTGAAAAACCTAATTTTTCATTGAACGTTTGAGTTAAGAATGGAAATTGGGAAGGAAAAGGGAATTTTTTTTTTTTTTTTTGCTGCTGTTGACTTGTACACCTTTTAGTTTAGTAAATCTTTTCTTTTATTATTTTAAAAAAGCTGGTAACGAAAATACATAAAACTTTGTGCCAAAATATATGGGAAAAACTAAAGTAAGCTGATGGGATTCGAACTTGCATTGTGGGTTTTGGGAAAATTAGTATGGCTTCCGCACCTTACCATTGAACCAGCAAGATATTTTGTTACTGGGTTCCTACATAAAAATTCTTATACATTTAACAGATTTCTTAATATAAATACAGAGCCTAGACAAAAGTTACTGGGTTTCCGGGAACCCATACCTATCACTGTAGATCCGCCACTGAAAATATCTAGTTTGACAGAAAGACTATAGGTTTACGTGCCATATAATTTTAGCTATACATACACCCTATTTGAACTCGAGGCGTATGATTAAAAATGAAGAATTCTATTCATTCCATCAAAATCTTTGATGGTGCCCCCAAATAAAGTTAAAGACACCTCAGGTTTTGTCAACAATGAAGATAAAGCACCCCTGCTTTAGGGCCCGTTTGACCATAATTTTTTTTTAATTATTATTTTACCATAAAATTTTAATTTTTTACTTGCAGATGAATTTCGGCTTTTTGCAAAAATTTGAAAAACTCTACAAAATTATTTTTAAAATTTTTACTTCAAATCACTCGCAAAATTCAAAAAATTGTATTAATATCCAAACACAATTTTATTTTTCAAATACCATTTTCATATGAATTTTTTTCCCCTCTTTTTTCCATAATTTTACAATTCTTATGTCCAAACGCCCAATTAATTTTTTCCTACTTGCCAACTACTAAGATGTTTTTTCATATATATATATATATATATATATATATTGTTTAATTAGCTGAACAGCTACCTAGGTTAAACTCTCCAGTTTGTTGGTATTAGTTTCTAGGTATAAAAGCAGGACTTTTTCGGTTTCAATCCTTAAATGGAATCAATGCTTCAGTCTTTAGTTCTCAATTTGTTTGTTCTCTATCAAGTCAACTTTAGCCTTCCACCATTAATGTTTCCTGTTAACTGCAGATGACCTCTTGGATTTTGAAAAAATTTGTGAGTCGTCCTTAGTGTTCAAAATTGGTTTTCTTTACATGCGCCGTGCTGTTCATCACAGCAAGCAAAAAAAGTACTACCAAATAATAATGTCATTTTGTTTCCTCGTTTAATTGAACCCAATATTTTCTAACATGAGATATAGATATAAATGCGAAAAGGGTCTTTAAATTTTACCAAATATTTGATTTTATATTAATTCAGAACTGAATTAAATTTGTTTAGTACTAAGAAGCTTAAATGTTGATCCATTAAATTTAAATACTTTTGTAGCCACGTGAATAGCCTCCATCACTACAGCAATCTTTGCAAATTCGCACATGCACACAGTGAAATATTGGTAATATTGAACATGGATCATTAATTTCTCGAACAGTGGGGTGATGATGATTTCAGTTGGTACAAATGTGGGGATATTTCCAATTTATATAACTTATGAAAGTGGTCAGAATTCTTTGTAAAAACTGAGAAACCCCTCATATTCATCTCTATCTATTGCATGAAAACAAAGCAATCAAAGAAAAAAAAAAACAGCATTTTATGGAATACTTCCAAATTCTTCTTCAACAGTTTACATCTATTCTTCCTTTTTTTTCTTCTCAGAATTATTCGTTTGGTTTCTCGTTACATCAGTTTGTTCAATTTTAAATTTCCAGTTAAAAAACCTAGCAGAATGTTCGAATAAACTACATCTACATTTGGCTATACGATTAAAGTAATAGTAAAATAACAGGAAATATACTACTACGAAATTGGATATATGGATAACTACTTCTAGAGGTGCTTTAATGATGGTTGGTTTATTTGAGATGCTGATGGATTTAAAATCTTGTCTGTATTAATGGCCACAAACATCACGTTACTGCTATTAAGAACATTATCCAAAAACATAGGCAACAGAAAAATCTTTCTTTTTAAGTTGATATATGCTCTGAACCTTTTTCTGATGTATCCTTACATGTTCTCTTGGTCACAATCAACACGTCTCAGTCTAACCGAGGCATCAGGATTTAAAGTTTATGGATTTTAAATTTGTTATCGAACTTATAAGTCGTCCTAGTTACTGGGTTCGCCGTTAACCCGTACATGATACTCTAGTTCTGTTCAGCGCCTTAGATTCCCGCCCAGTATCCATTCAACTTTATGTACTATTGGCCATGGAGAAAAGCCAACCAGTGTACACTTCCGATCACACTTGCTCTAAATTTGAAAACTTGATGTGCAAAATAACGTGCCATCCCTTAGCTTTTCATTTCTTTGTTTCAACTAAGTCGTGCCCACTAATTTGTACGCATCTTGACTATTTCACTAATATATGTATTGTATTATTTTGTCAGTCAAAACTTAGGTGGATGAAACGAATCACTTAATGTTTTTTTATCTCTTTCTGTAAAATTCACTCATATACAAGTGCATAGTGAAGTGCCTCAGAGACGGAGCCAAGATCTAAAGTTTATGGGTTCAGGTATCTAATCTGTTTGAGTTACTAGGCTCTAAATTAATAAATCGTACATATTCGATGAATTTTTTAAAATAAATACATGATTTGGATTAAAGCTACCGGGTTCGACCGAATCCGTAAGTTGTGTTTTAGCTCCGCCCCTAAGTGCTTACATTGGTATATGTCTCAAGAGCATTAATTGTGTCATGAAATTTATTAAAGAATAGGTAAAACCTCAACCTCCCCAACTTCACCATCATCAAGATTCCTGCAACACAAAAATATTGGAGGAAAGAAAAAAGGTTTTGTTGCGTATACCCACAAATCCCAGCAGTTGTACGTAAGGTAAATTGATAAAGATTTCTGTCTCTATTTACCAAACCCAACTAAAGAAGTATGGGACTCTGATTTTATTTTTCCTCATAGAATAAATTGGATTCAACAAGTGGAACATGATATTATTTCGTGTAGAATCAAATTTTACAAAATATACTTTTGAAGGGATGGCTTTAAACCTTTTCCTTTTGTAAATGGACCACTTTATTGGTGTCTGCTAACCATGTGTGGAAAAAAATTCTGCTAATTTAAGAATCAGATGCAAGTTTACTTTAATTCCTTATTGGAAAGATTCACGTTCTTATGGTTATCCTTCTTAAAAATTCTGTAATTTTCAGAGCTTAGCTTTAATTTAATGGATTCCTAAATTTTATGAAAGAAAAAAGATGCTTCTTGTTTGTCATGATTGTCGCATGGATATGCCTGACAAAGATTTAATTAGATTAAATATTTTGACATATTAACAATTCCATACATCACATGATGTATCATGACACAATTGTTATTCAATTGAAACTTTGACTCTTGTCGGCTTCAATAATATATATGAAAAACAATTTACTAGTTGAATGCGTACTTAAATTAATTAACGGTTCATCTGCTTAATTAATTATTCCAGCTGTCACAGTAAATTAATATTTCTTCCAGATATTTTGGGAGATCAGTGTATATTATATACTTTTTAAGTTATAAATTTAAACATGTGCATAGATGAATCATTTTCAAACTTTGTCCAAATTAAAGTTGGGTTCTCGTATTCTCAACATCACCACATATAGCCCACTTAACATTATATGCTTTTGCTCTTTTTTTTGGATGGAGAATATCTCAGTCGGAAGCCTTTATTTTCTTTGAATTCTATTAAACACCAAAAAAAGTATTGTATATCATTAAAGATCTTTTCACGATCGATCATTTTCACATATATGGTCATAAAGCTTAGAGGAAAAAAATCCCACTGCTGGGCTGCGCATTTTTTGAATGAAGATCGAACCTATCTAACAGTTTTATTCCTATTAATTTCGTTTAATCCCTAATAAATTCGGTCTAATACTCATGCGAAGAAGATAACTAAAAAGAAAAACAGGTTCATTGATTCTATTAGGGGCGCAAGCAGAAATTTTTGCAAGTGATATTAAAATTTTTAAAAGAATGAAATTAAATAACTTTAGTTATCATATTTGTAGACAACAAACAGCTTAGCCTATTGATTTTGTTGATTCTTAAGTTAGAAAAAAGTTTTGATTTCTATTCTATTTAATTACAAATTTTAATCATAGAGGCTTTCTCAAATATTTCCAAAAAATATGTGCGAGTTAAAGTTTGAAGTGAAGCAAAATCAAACACGTTATACGCGAGAGACAATCTATGTCAATAGATGTCATTATATATATATATATATACACACACACACACACACATATGTTCCGACGAAACAGTATCGCGTGATACCGTTTCGTTGAAAGTGCATCCGCCCCTGTTCTACCTTACTGGGATTTGAGCTATAACAGTTCCTTAAATGAATAATCATTTACTTTTGACAATTATACGATTACTACAACAACAACAACCCATAAAATCTCACTAGTGGGGTCTGGGGAAGGTAGTGTACACGTAGACCTTTTTAGGACCGGAAAAATCAGGTGTAATGCGGAATCTAGCAAAGCAAACCTTGAACAACGATAAATCCAACAACAAAAGAAAAATCTACCAAAAGAGACACAAACATTTAACGTGGTTCGGTCAACTGACCTACGTCCACAACGGAGATGAGCAATCCACTATAATAAAAGAGAGTACAAAATATCGAAAGAACAACCTCACGAAGAGGCAAATACAAGTGACATACTAACACTTGTCCCGTAAAATTCTCCCCCTAAACAAGACTCTCAAGCCCCCTATGGCTACATTGTGGATGCTAGTGAATGAAAAGGAAGGATCCTCAATTTATAGAAGTCCAAACCTTTTCCTACAAGAAAAGGGACTAGTCAAGTATTGAAGTATTTACAATTTCCTTTTACAAAAAGAAAAATCCAATTTAGGTAATTATATTGCCCTTTTCCTTCAAGAGATAGGAAAACCAAATATGGTAAGAAAATTATGGCAAACACCTAACAATTCTCCCCCTTGGCCTGAATTTTCTGACAAAATAAACTTGATCCACCTTCTTCACATAGCCTTCAACAGGTCGCATCTCCGAATCTCCGCCACAAAGTTTGTCTCAACGTGCGTAGCACTCCGGTCAGATTTCTCAAACAAAAATCACGATTATCGTCAAATATGTTGCAGCTAGGACTGAACCCGCCAAGATGAACCTGTCTTGAACTTCGCTCGAAGCTGGCTCTGATACCACTTGTTAGGACCGAAAAAATCAGGTGTCATGCGGAATCTAGCAAAGCAAACGTTGAACGACGATAATCACACAACAAAAAGAAATCTACCAAAAGAGACACAAATATTTAACGTGGTTCGGTCAACTGACCTACGTCCACAATGGAGATGAGCAATCCACTATAATAAAAGAGAGTACAAAATATCGAGAGAACAACCCCACGAAGAGGCAAACACAAGTGACACACTAACACTTGTCCCGTAAAATTCTCCCCCTAAACAAGACTCTCAAGCCCCCTATGGCTACATTGTGGATGCTACTGAATGAGAAGGAAGGATCCTCAATTTATAGAAGTCCAAACCTTTTCCTACAAGAAAAAGGACTAGCCAAATATGGGAGATTTATAATTTCCTTTTACAAAAAGGAAAACCCAGTTAAGGTAATTATATTGCCCTTTTCCTTCAACAAATAGGAAAACCTAATATGGTAAGAAAATTATGGCAAACACCTAACAATTCTCCCCCTTGGCCTGAATTTTCTGACAAAATAAACTTGATCCACCTTCTTCACATAGCCTTCAACAGGTCGCATCTCCGAATCTCCGCCACAAAGTTTGTCTCAACGTGCGTAGCACTCCGGTCAGATTTCTCAAACAAAAATCACGATTATCGTCAAATATGTTGCAGCTAGGACTGAACCCGCCAAGATGAACCTGTCTTGAACTTCGCTCCAATACCACTTGTTAGGAGCGAAAAAAGCAGGTGTCATGCGGAAGCTAGCAAACCTTGAGCGATGATAAATCCAACAACAAAAGAGATATCTACCAAAAGAGACACAAACATTTAACGTGGTTCGGTCAACTGACCTACGTCCACAACGGAGATGAGCAATCCACTATAATAAAAGAGAGTACAAAATATCGAAAGAACAACCTCACGAAGAGGCAAATACAAGTGACATACTAACACTTGTCCCGTAAAATTCTCCCCCTAAACAAGACTCTCAAGCCCCCTATGGCTACATTGTGGATGCTAGTGAATGAAAAGGAAGGATCCTCAATTTATAGAAGTCCAAACCTTTTCCTACAAGAAAAGGGACTAGTCAAGTATTGAAGTATTTACAATTTCCTTTTACAAAAAGAAAAATCCAATTTAGGTAATTATATTGCCCTTTTCCTTCAAGAGATAGGAAAACCAAATATGGTAAGAAAATTTTGGCAAACACCTAACAATTCTCCCCCTTGGCCTGAATTTTCTGAAAAAATAAACTTGATCCACCTTCTTCACACAGCCTTCAACAGGTCGCATCTCCGAATCTCCGCCACAAAGTTTGTCTCAACGTGCGTAGCACACCGGTCAAATTTCTTAGACAAAAATCACGATTATCGTCAAATATGTCGCGGCTAGAACTGTACCCGCCAAGATGAACCTATCTTACCGGTCAAATTTCTCAGACAAAAATCACGATTATCGTCAAATATGTCGCGGCTAGAACTGTACCCGCCAAGATGAACCTGTCTT
>MU771146.1:52154-78913 GCA_026770625.1 Nicotiana glauca | reverse complement strand
ACATAAGAGTGGGTTTTGAGAGAGCTTTCATCAAGAGAGAAGAGAGAAGAAAAGTATTTGTTTTGCTGCAGATTTTTATTCCGACCAACCAACTTCAAATTACGTTTTCCGATTCGTTATCCGTTGGATCGGGCTGAAATTTTGACTGCGTATTTGTAACATCTTAGTCTTAGATTTGAATGGTGGAGATCGGATTTGGAGGCTTGTAGAATCTGATTTCGAGCCTCGAACATCAGCTTTATTTTGTGGATTATACTCTTTCTTCAATTGATTAGTTGTTGCTCTTGTTGCTCTGTGTTTGGCCCTTGTTGTGTAGCCAATTTGGAGAACTTTTGTTTTGGTGTTCTTTATCTTCTTTATTTTCGGGTTTGCCTCTTCCTCGACATAACAGACCTTGCCCCTATCCCGAAAGAATAGAGAGGCTATTTCCGAAAAATCCTATTCTATGAGATAAATAAAAAATCCGAGTCAGTCCTAAACGCTCCGAAAGACCGTATTCTATGAGATAAATAAAAAATGCGAGTCAGTCCTAAACGCTCATATTTGCCATTTTATTTAGCCTACATATGTTATCATGTTTATATACTTTCTTGCTTTGATTCCACAAAGAAAAGTGATCTCACACTAGAATTGGTCTTTTCTGCTAAATTAGTATTGTGTTGACAACTCTCAATATCTTTGATATGTTTTCAAGTAGTACAATAATTTTGTTACCCCTCAAAATCAGATTGCCATAAGTATGAAGCTGAACTAATTTCCTCTTTATTCTCAGCAAGAAATTTTGCCCAAGAAATGCCTTTGAACCAAGAATCTTCACATGGGACACAAGCACTTTTGAACAAGAACGTAAAATGATATAGAGTTTAATAATTATTTATGGAACGAAGAAAAGTATGGGGGTCCTGAGCTCCAAACACTGGAAATCCACCAATACATAATTATATATTAGGTCCATTTCTGTTTTTGTAGATATAATTTAAGTATATGCGCCCACTTTGTAGAATGATGCTTCCAGCAATGAAAGCAAAAACGAACCACCACTAAGTATTATAGACAATGATCTTTGGTGCAATAATTCACGTACTAATCACTATATATTCGATTATTTTCTTTCTACAACATTATACGAGCACTAAAAGTCTTTAGCTGCATTAATGAGGAAATGAAAAAAAGAAAAAGAAAAAGGTGAAAATCTTTGTGTTAAATATATGATCAGTTTATGTTAGATTTTCCCATGCATATTAGTTGAGGGAATGGAGGATTGCCTCCTTACATAAATTTAGGCAATCCTTTCTTCGTAGATTATCTTTTACGGTTGAGTTAGACCTAAGCGTTAGACTCATTCATATTTTTGTATTTTTCAATATTTGGTTCCGGCCCCATATTATGTTATCCAACCTATAATTTGAAGCGTGGACGTGCCGGAAGTGTTAAGTTAATAGAATGAAATAGTCTTCTTAATCATCTTAAATAATCTTTTTTCAATTGAGTTAGAACCATGGTCTATTTTTAAGCCGGTCATACATTGATATACAATTGACTTTAACACAAAACATAGCACCACTAATATAATGGCGACCTCCAAAAATAGACAGAAATGGGCAACTCAATGACGAGAGAATAATTTATATATCATTGAATTATGACGACAACCAGATAATAAGCCAACAGAAGATTTGGACACAAAATCTAAAGTTACGGGTTAATATCAGAGCAATGAACTTGTTTACCGTGAAAATTTGTTGATGAGACTCTAAAAATACGTGATCTATTTTTATGCTAGTTGTTAAGCAGTTGATGCTATATGTAAGACTTAGAGACAAAATAAAGTTAAGGAGAAAGCTATAATCAAACCGATAGGTCGATTATTCGGGGCCTCGAGGTCGATTTCGGGGTTCGGTCACGAGCTATCGAGGGTGATCGGGGTAGTCTAACAGTTACGAGATAATTAATGGAGGCTTTTTATTGCCAATGATAAGCAATAAATGAATAATCGGTATGAAGATAATAAACGAGGGCAATAATATCAAGATAGTATGTTAAAGAGAAAAAAGAATATTGTTGTATATTTTGTGGGGGTAATTGGAGCAACATGCCTCCTTTAAGAAGTGATAAGGATCCCCTTTATATAAGAGGGGAATCCCATCATAGTACAACAAGCATTAATTACAAAGATAGGGGGATGTGACAACTACATAACACTAGGCTCTGCTAATACTAGTTGGTGTGCCCAGGGATCTCCTCATTTTTACCGTAGCCATGGTCAATATTGCCTCTAGGCCAGGCATCGCCGAACCTCGAGGGAGGAAACTCGACCACCGCTTTGCAGCCTCGAGGCTTCGAGATGATCCTCTGAAATGCTTAAAATTGGACCCCCCCCATTTTACCAGAACTTCCCTGCATTATATCTTCCATGTGCTAAGACCTAATAATCAACGACAAATGAATAATGATATTTTCCTTTTATTCCCAGCAGCTACTTATAAAGTCTACCTAACCATAGTGGAAAATGAAGTGTCTCTTAAACTATATATCGGAATATGTCTCATCTAACCAAGCTGGCCACATGCTCGTCATAGACTTAACTCGTCATCTGTACTTTTCATATAAGATTGATATATTTTCTTATATCTTTTGGGAAGAAAAATCATTTCTATTAAATGTTGCAAGACAATAACTAGTTAGCCCTTCATATTGAAATTTCCATAAACATGAAACTGAACATCGCAATTCGCAAGCTATAAAAAGATAGCATTACTGTAAGCTTGGCGACGATGTTTGTCTCTCATGGACAAATATCTTCAATGATGTAATGTGGCAAGAACTCTCCCTGGTTTTGAAGGAAAACTTATCAGCTTTAATGTCCGAAGATATCTTCTATAGTCCCCCACATTAGCTCAGGGTAGAAAATGAAGCGACTCATAGGATGTGTTTAGTACGGAAAAAAAAAACTATTTTCCACTAGAAAATAAGTGATTCACTTAATTATTTTCCAATGTTTGGTTAGTAAGCAGAAAATAATATTCCAAGAGCATTTAGATATAATCTAGGCAAATACTATGACCCTCGACCCGGAAGGCGAGCCCCGGCCCCTGATCCTAGACTCGACCCTAGACCTCGGACCCCGACCCTAGTCCGGACAACCAACCTCGGACCTTTTCCTTGACAATCTGACCTTGGACCCGAACCTTGATCTCGATACCCCGACTCTGACCCTCAACCTCAAACCACAACCCCGAAACCCGACCTTGGACGCTGATCCCGAAGCTTGTACCCCAATCTCGAAATCCGAACCTCGGACCCTAGGCCCTAACTGTAACCAAGAAACCCAAACCTTGACCTTAGACCTCGGGCCCCTGACCCCTGATCCCTCGATCCTGTACTCCTACTCCCGACCTCTATCCATGATCCTTGAATCCCAACAACCTAGCCTCGAACCCCTGATCCTTGGCCACGAATGTTGAACCCCGACCTTAGACATCGAATGTCGACCTTCTGACCTTAGACCTTAACCCTTGACCCCAAACTTGACCCTAGACCAAGACCAAGACCCCCAATCTTGAACTCTGAACTTGGACCACAAATCTCGACCCTAAACCCCGATCGCAATCCTCAAACCCTGACCCCCCTCGATGTTTCCCTTGAACCTCGACCTCCCTGTCCCCAACTTAAACCTCGACCTCAAGTGTTGACCCTCGACCCAGAACCTACCCCCAACTCCGAACCCTGACCCCTAGCCCTACACCATAACCTTCGATCCTGGCCCCCAAATATGGACATCAAACCTCGACCTTAGATCCCAACCCTTTAACCCCCAAACCACGACACAGACCCCGACCATGGACTATTAGCGCTCGACCCCTAACAGTGAACTATGGACCCGACACCCAGCCTTGGACCTTAAACCTTGACATCCTCGATCAGTGGCTACGAACCTTTTGATCCTAGACCTTATCCCTGATCTTGTACCTCGACCCCCCGACCTTTAGGTCCGGGTTTCAGGTCCCAAAGTTTGGGAGCAGGTCAGGAGGGTGGCGGGAGATGGTGGATTGGGGGCGGAGGAATTGGCTGGGCAGGTATGTGTATTGACTTATGGGCTTTGAGGGTAGGCGAGGAGTGGGTGAGATAAGGTCAGGGTGCAGGGGTGGTAGCTCATGGGCGAGGGTGACAAGGGTGTGGATTCGAGGGGGTATAGGGAAGGCTGAAAAAGTTTAAAAAAAAAATATGTTTTCTCCTCTCGATAGGGAAGTTATTTTCCTTATATTAGAGAAAAATAAACTAGTAGGAAAGCCATTTTCCTCAAAGTAGAGAAAAATTAACTATTTAGAAAAATATTTTTCGAAATATTTAAACAAACCAAAAATAAAAAAAAATGAAAAACATTATCTGAAAAATATTTTCAATTCATACCAAACACAACCTTAAACTATATTATTGGAATATGTCTCTTATAGCCAAGCTTCTCACATGCTCGTCATAGACTTGTGAGTGATCATCTGTACTTTTCACACAAGATTGATATATTTTCTTGTGTTTTTAATTTCTGGAACTAATTGAAAATTGTGTACTAAATGTTTCAAGTAGAACAATAACTAGTTAGTCCTTCAAGGTGAAATTTAATTTCCATAAACATGAAACTTTACGTCAGACCATTATCAAACCTTGGATGTTTGTCTCTCATGGACAAATATCTTCAATAATGAAACTGTGGCAAGAAAAACTACTCCATCTGTTCCAGTTTACGTGAACCTATTTCCTTATTGATCCATTCCAAAAAGAATGAACTTTTTCTATATATGGTAACAATTTAGCTTAAACTTACAACTCTACCCTTAATGAGAAGATTTTATAACCACACAAATACTCTGGGTCCCATTTGGACTTATTTAGGACCACAAATTCCAAAAGTCTTCATTTTTTTCTTAAACTCCGTACCCTGTCAAACATATTCACATAAATTGGAACGGAGGGAGTAACTCATAATTTCTTGTTTTTATAGTAAACTCAACATATCTTTAAATGAATATCTTAGTACATACGAAACATCTTTCAGTATGTGATGTAATTTTCTGCAAAACTTTTATTCATGCACACATTGATAAAAGTAAGTCATAAGATTAAATACTAGGAGTATTAATTAATCAATCGATCTCTAGACGTTGAAAAAGACTTTGTCTAGCCATAATTAACCTAAACTACTGTCTTAACAGTAATTAATAAGTCACCAGAAACGTCACCGACAGCAAATTGTAAGAGAAATTAGGAACATCTTAGTGCATAATTATGGAAGAGCCGTTGATGAAAGCCAAAATGGTAAAGAAACGAAACTACTCCTTAGTTTAATCATTTCCACATAATAACAATTTTAAAAACTACATGTAAAGTTGAAATTCTTAGGCTTCGTGGATCAAGATCATGCATTACGTATACAACGCATTTGCATGACGCTATAATAAATGCAATGCGTATTAACTAAAAACCTATATCACCTTTTCATTTTTCCATCATTAATTCCATTTGCTTTGTTGATAATAATCGAACAAGGACATGATAACCTTCTTTACTCTATAGCCATGAAATAAATAAAGTTGGAGCCACCATCAACGTCTTACTTTATATATATTGGCTCTAAGCAAAAGATATTAAGGGAGGGTCCTAAGAAAATTTAGAGATGTTTATCACGTGCTTCTTAAAGATGTTGATTATAACACATAAGCACTCTGGAAATGAATTGGATTTCCGTCGGTAATTTGTCGGAAATCCCATAATTTCCGATAGAAAAATATCCGTCTGAAATTGCCATGTACGTGAAACTTAATATCGTAGCTAAGAAAACAAATTAAAGCATCCTAAGCTTGTACATTTGTCCCTCAAAAAATATCTCTAATAATGTAATCTTTAGTCAGACGCTCCATTGCGAATTTTGTTTTGGTATATGGCGAGATCGGCTAAAAATAACATATATAGGGTATCGGTAAATAAAACATAGAGAATTTTTGTTGTGTTATTTTCTTCTATTCAAATTGTAAGTGTCGTAGAAGATCATTTCCTCAGCACCATTTAGTCGAAATACAATTTCTGAAGTTCTTGGGACTAAACAATGAGAAAGTTATTTGAGATCAACTTCTTCTAGCTAATCAATTATCTCAGTCAGTGTGATAATGAACTTGATGATTGTTAGTTCGAACGTCTATTTTTAGTACTTTCCTTTCAATTCCTATAGATAATTAGCCACCTTTGTTAATTGATCATTACGGACAAAAGAAACTTAACTAACTAGCCTACCAACTACTACAATGGTTCACCAGAAATGTCAGTGACATTAA
Source organism: Nicotiana glauca (assembly GCA_026770625.1). Lineage (NCBI taxonomy): Eukaryota > Viridiplantae > Streptophyta > Magnoliopsida > Solanales > Solanaceae > Nicotiana > Nicotiana glauca. The sequence continues at coordinate 72,587 of MU771146.1, read as the reverse complement.
AAAATACACTTAACATCTTGGACAGAATGATACTATTGAAAAGAAACGCAAAAAGATAAAGGATCTTTGCATAAATAACCGGATTCAATGTTCACATTTTTTTCCAGTGTACGCATGTTATGCACTGCTTATGCGCATTTATATACAAAATATACATGGATTATACATGTCTCTTACATTTGCTGCCTTGCTGGCTATTATTATTTTAAACTATTTGGTGGGTGGCTGTTTAGGTTAATTTTTCAGAAGGGGATATTTGCATAAACAGTTGGACGAATTCAATATTTATTTTTCTAGCCGGTATACATATATTATACACTAATTATGCATAGTTATATACATAATATACATGGATTATACATATCTTTTACATCAGCTGACGATTTTATTTTAAACTATCTTGTGTGTGGCTATTTAGGTTAATTTTTCAAAAGATGGATCTTTGCATAATGAATAAAAAGAAACAAAAACACTTGATCTTGTTGTGTTTAATTAAACTTTTAATTAGAATTCGATGGATGACGATCACATATATTAAGTATATAACGTATTTGCATGACACTACAGATGTAATGTATTTTATTTCATCTTACTTTCAAAAATCTTTTTCTTATTCTGTTTCCATCATTACATGTGCTTTTGTTGACAATAATCTTTTTCTTATGATAAAACTTTTTTCTACTTCCATTATGGAAAAAAAAAAGTGGAGGCACGGTCAACATCGAACTCAATATTTTGGCTCCAAACTTTATTTAAAGATGTTGGTTATTATTACGAGCCACTAAGGGATAAGTACACAAATAAACATAAGGGAATGAGAAATATTCGATTGATTTTGTCTAACAAGTTGTACCGACGAGGAAAAATAAAGAAAGAGCGTAAGAAAGTGGGAAAATGCTAAAAAGGAAATGTGAGTAAGAAACAAATTACATCAGCTTGCTCTCTCATATCTTCCTTTTCATCCGGAATTAAAGCAAATATATTGTGATAAAGGTATCTTATGTTTTAGAACTCGATTCCGTATTCCGAGATCTTCAAAAACTTATCTTATTTCTTTTCGATTTGCGTGTGCAGTCCATGCATATTTCCAAAAAGCTTTTATGTGAAAATTCTTGTGAAATAATAATTTTTGGCTTAAAAAGTTAATTTTAGTTGACTTTGTTGCTCCCAAACGCACACGCAAGTATATGCGGTCGACAAGTAATATAGGATTGTAAGTCCAGATATCGTACCCACAGGGACTTGTGATTAACTATCAACTCAATTAAACCAAACAATTTATCTATTCAAGCGATTTTTAAAGTATTAATATTTAACTAAAGTTAATCTAAAGTAACAAATTTAGAGATTAAAGAAAACAACAACAAACTTAACGACGAATTCAACGTGGGTGAATATTCTAGAGCTATGGGTTAGCTAACAATCCCGTTGAGTTTTTCACTTAAATCGTCTAATTAATTTATCTGGTTTATTGATTGATAGAGTTAATATTGCTCGTAGCCTTCTCCCGAAGTACAACTCGCCTATTCAAGCTAACCTAACGCCTATATTCCTATAGAATTAGGATTAACAAGAACGCATTTATAATTTCCGTATAATAACCAAGCAAGGCGATTAGGTATATTCCTATCCTAACCGCAAATCCGCTCCCCCTAAGAGTTAAGATCTTGCTCTACTCGATCTTATATTCAATCTAGAATTTCCTCTCCCGAGTTCAATCCTAGATTCGTAGATAGTATTCAATTGGTGATCAAGCAATCAAATAATTAAGCGCAAGATTGAATAAATAAACCAATATGATAAAATAATAAGAACAATTCAAGCTTCAAACCACAACGTTCATGTAGCACCCAAAACTCTAGAACTAATAAACTATGAAATTAAAGGAAGAGAAGAGAAGAAAAACTAGTTAGAAGCCTCCTCCAAGCGTGGTGTGTGTTCCTCCACGTGAATTCCCCTCCAAAATATGTTAGATATCACCAAAGTGGCGTCCTCTCGTGTATATATACCGAGTAGGGTTTGGCCCAAACAATTATACCTTCTCCAATGTAAAAAAAGATAGTTTTCCCGTGTGAAGCGCGCGAGCTCGCGCGTCCTTTGCGCATCCCAGGCAGAATGTTTGCCAAAATGCGCGAACAGGTGCGCGAACTCGCGCGTACTTCGTTCTAGAGCTCGTGTTTAATCCTGTTACGTTCCGAATTTGGAAAACCGTAAAACAGGAAAGTTGTAGCCCTTTAAGTTAGCTTTCCTACCATATATTGTGAAGCCCAAATGAAGTTTTGAGCAAAACATTATGTGTATTTTATTAGACAGTGTGCAATGTGCCTGCTCGATTCTTTGTTTGCTCTAACCATCATCCGTTGACCCCCAAACGCGATCCCGGCTTGTATCCTTATGCTTTTACTCAGATTTTAAAGCTCCAAATCACTTGAATTCATTCAATAACATCTACATAGATCGGAATCACTCCTACAAGGCATAAAACACACCATTAGTGCTAAACACTAGCGATTAAAGCTCAAACTCAATTAAAGTGCAGTAAATTAGAGTGTAATAATTGACTAAAATACGTAATTATAGCCTATCATCAAACTTCGGTCAACATTTTGAGTAAATGGACCCAGACCCGTATTTTGACGGTCCCTGTGGGTTCATAGTAAAATATGGGACGTGGGTGTATGCCCGTAATTGAATTCCGAGGTCCCTAGCCCGAGAAATAAATTTTTGATGAAAACTGTAAGAATGAAATTATTATGATTTTAAGAATTTGGTTAATATTGGATCTTGTTGGTATCTGGCTCGTGTTTTAGTTTCGGAGCCCGGTACAGGTCCATTATGATAGTTACACCTTATCTATGAAATTTGGTAAGAAACAGAACTGATTTGATGTGATTCGGACCTTCGGTTGAGGAAATAGAAGTTTTTAAACTTTCATGAAAATCTCATGCAATTTGGTGCTAAATTCATAGTTCTAGATGTTATTTTAGCGGTTTGATCACATGGGCAAGTTCGTATGATATTTTAAGACTTGTGTTCATGTTTATTTTGGAGCCTCGAAGGCTCGGGTGACTTTCGGATAGGCTTCGAGATGTTTTAGACTTGGGAAATTGTTATTTTTTGCAGCTTCAGCACTTGCTGGTTTCCTTCTTCGCGTTCGCAAAGCTTCTCTCGCGAACGGGAAGGGTAGTTTAGGTAGGGGTGATTTGTCCTTTACGTGAACGCGTAGACTAGATCACGAACGTGGAGTAGTGGGGGGTCTTACCCTCTGTGAACGTGACCAGACTACCGCGAGCGCGGAGCATGGGACCTGGAGGAGAGGAAAATAACTCACCGTGAACGCGACACTTGGCTCGCGAACGTAGAAGCTGGGGGAGTATACCTTCGTGAACGCGTAGGCTAATAGGTCCATAGCTTCGCGATAGTGACATGCCTCTCGCAAATGCGAATACGGCCCCTCCAGTGATTTTAAAACATAACCAGCACGGGATTTCTTAAAAAAATTCACAACTCTTTCATTAGAACTCGACCTAGGAGCAATTTTGAAGAGGGAATTCAACACCAAACCATAGGTTTGTGCTCTTGAACTCATTTCCTTCAATTTCCATCAACACCTATTAGATTTCTACCCCTAATCTTGTTCTTTCATGGTATAATTAGGGATTTTGGAAGAATTGGGGGTTTTATAAATGAGGATTTAGAACTCGATTTGGGATCGAATTCCGGAACTAATTATATATTTGGTCTCGGGGGTGAATGGGTAAATGAGTTTTGGTCCGAACCTCGAGTTTTGACCAAGCAGGCACGGGGTCAAGTTTTGACTTTTTGGGAAAATATTGGAAAACTTATAATTATGTATTGAAATTAATTTCTTTAGCGATATTTAATGTTATTAAGTTAATTATGACTAGATACGAGTGGTTCGGATGTGGAAACTAGAGGAAAAGTGATAATTGAGTAGTGGGTGGCTTGTGGATCGAGGTAAGTGTTGTGTCTAACTTTGACTCGAGAGATTATGGATCCCCGACTTAATTGCTATGTGAAAAATCCATGTGAGCGGTGTATAGGTAAGGTGACGAGTACCTATGCTCTGCCAAATTATCTATTTTGCCTGTTCCTTTCCTTATTCTTAATATATTGTTTTTCCTGTCTTAGTTGCTATATGCTTATTGGTACTTTCACATTTAATTACTACTTGATAGACATTGTTTTTCATTACTGAAAGTATTAGCTATCCCGTAGTTTTATTGTATCATACTATTGGTTTAAAGTGATTTATCGGTGTTTCATGATACATTTTGTTGGTCTCGCCATGCAGTATTAATCGAGTGAAGTTTCATAATTGTATAGACTTCTGTTTGCTTTGGTTTGAGGCTTAAATATTGTGAAGGGTTTTGAGCTAAATTGTAAAATTCTTGTTCTTATTGTGTGATTGGTACTGATATGGTGGGATGGGGTTACGCATCGGGAGGAATACATGTGGTTTATTGAGGAGGAATAAGGGTGAAATGCTATTGTCTAGTGGAATCGGGTTGCATGCCGCAGCAGGAGTAATAAGTGTGGTATGTTGAGGAGAAATAAAGATGAATTACTATTGTACGGTGGGAGCAGGTTGTACGCTGCAACAAGAGGAATAAGGATGGATTGAAATAGAGTAATAAGAGTGAATATTCATATTGATATTGATTATATGGTGGGATCGGGTTGCCTATCGCATCAGTTTATGTGTTTATGTACCTTTCTTCTACTGTGCAAGTTATTCTATAATTTGGCTTTACATTTAAGGCTTGGTTATACCTGGTTACTGATGAGATACCGGAGTTCTGTATTCTTTCATTGCAAGTTACTATTTATTTGTTCCGTTTTTCTTTCTATTTTATTATGCACTATATGCAGGTTATATTGTAACTACCCTGCCGTAGCCTCGTCACTACCTCGTCGAGGTTAGGCTCGGCACTTACCGGTAGATGGGGTCGATTGTACCGATATTGCACTCTGTATTTTTTCTGCAGATTTTGAAGCTGGTAGTGGCTGATCGATAGGATATTTGCAGACATTGTTTAACCAAAAAGTGGAACTTTGGTCAAAGCTTTAATTTAGAAGAACTCGAGTTACTGATAATCAAAATGAATAAAGGAAATTGATTTTGTTAACAAGAAGATAAACAGAAGAAAAAAAGTATACTAGTATATTCAGATGATCTTTCGTGTCCTTACAAATGACCAATCTTCTTCTTTTTATATCTATCTCTAAGATATACATTTTGCCTTTGTCATAATAAGGCAATTATAGACAATTAAAGGTATTAAATGCTACGTTACATAATCATTGTAATTTAACACAGATTCTCTAACGTTTTTTTAGTATTTAATGTTTATTAAATACTGTATCTATACTCTTTTATGCGGTCAGATTCATTCTCCTTGATTTTTGGATTTAAATAGGTTCGAGCGTCGAGTCTTTTGAATATCTACTCGTGCCTCTACTTGTTCCTATGATCATATATGTTTCACCTCGTGCCTGTTTGCTAATAATCATTCTTTGACTAGTCTTCATGTCATGAAATGTCAATTTTAAACTCAATTTTTCCTAATATAGATAGTCCCATCACTTACCATTTATTCATCAATTGAATATTTGGGAAGTAAATTTTATTAAAGCGGGAATATTTTCCGTCATTAATGCTATTATAGAATCGGCGCTTCAATTGTAACTTCCATTTAATGCTTACTACATGTGGCATCTTTTTATTGGTTTTGCGACTATGTAGCTCTTTTACGACTTCACTAATTACGAAGCGACAGTTCTCATTATGATATATCCATCATTGCACCTTTTCCTTTAACGGTTGCTTCTTAGTATAAATATAGTTTTCATCTTTGTCTTTCTCACATAAAGTTAAAAGTTTTCAGAATATTCAATTCTTGTTCCCATCTTCCTCATAAAGCTTTCAAAATATTCAATTCTCGTTCTTCATCTTCCTCGTACTGTCATGTCTTCATCAAACCCTAACCCTAGGAGAGTCCCCATAGTTGATAACTTTCCTCTTACCTCTAGTAGGATCAGAAGAGGAGGTAGACTACGTAATTTAGGATATTCATCCATACGTGGTTCTTCTCTTCCTTCATCTAGTTCCAGCCCCTCTTCTAGAACCAGAGGTTCTCTTTCTCAAAGGTTTTCTTCCAGAGGTAAGGAACCATCTGAACCTCTTCAAGAATCTTCAGTAGAGAAAATAGTTCCTGCGGAACTATCTTTTTATTATGAGAAAGTCCCTTAGAAACCAAGTGTCCTCCTTGGATCGTGCTGATATCTACCTAACTCAGATCACTGAAGGTCTGATTTCTTTAGGTTGTAAAGGCTACCATTGGAGTCATGACTTCCCTATTATAATTCCTAATGCGAACCAGAGAATCACCTTCTATTTATTTGGGTTTTCTTTTGTTTATACATACCCTTTCACATTAGGTTTCAAACATGCTATTGACCCTGTTATCCTCGAGTTCTATCAATTTTTCGATGTCTGTTTAGGTCAAATTGGCCCCATAGTGTGGAGGGCTATTTCCTGTTTGAGGCATTTGATTAACATGGTCGGCGTGCCTTTCACTTTTGCCTATTTAATTCACCTTTACTCTCCCAGACACTTTCACCAAGGTGTTTTTACTTCAGTAGCACGGAGCAAAAGAGTTCTCGTCAGTCCAGATGATGATAGACACCGTGGCTGGTACGCCAGGTTTGTTGCTGCCCCCACTGTTGGTTTAGTGGGTGATGAAAATGTTCCCTTCCCTGAGAAGTGGAATTTTGCACGTGAGTTTACTTTTTAATAACTTTATCGTACCTTTTTTCCTCAATTTTGATGATCATTATCCTAATTTTCTTTTTCTTTTCCAGCAACCATGGGAATTGTTGATGAAATTCTCAACTTTCGTGGTTGGGTAGGAAAATTGTTGAATACAGCCCCAATGGGAAGGTAAAACTACCTTCGACTGTGAGAGTAAGTCTCGCATCGCATTGGAGCAGGATGGATGAAGTGTAGGCTCTCTTCCGGTGTTTTGTGTGATAGGAATATGCCGCTAAGATTTAACGGTAAGTTTTATAGAGTGGTGGTTCGGCCGGCTATGCTGTATGGGGTTGAGTGTGGTCAGTCAAGAACTCCCACGTGCATAAGATGAGAGTAGCAAAGATGAGGATGTTGAGATAGATGTGTGGGTGTACCAGGAGAGATATGATTAAGAATGAAGATATCCGAGACAGAGTGGGAGTAGCCTCCGTGGAGGACAAGATGTGGGAGTCGAGGCTGAGATGGTTCGGACATGTTAAGAGAAGAAGCATTGATGCTCCAGTTAGGAGGTGTGAGAGGTTGGCAATGGAGAGTTTGAGAATAGGTCGAGATAGGCCTATGAAGTATTGGGGAGAGGTGATTAGGCAGGACATGGCGCTGCTTTAGCTCACTGAGGACATGACCTTTGATAGGAGGGTGTGGAGGTCGAGAATTAAGGTAGAAGGTTAGTTGGTAGTTTATAGTTGTTCACCGATAGTCTTAGTAGTATGCATGTCCCTTCATATTCTTAGATTTTTATTATGTTATGTGGTTTTGTTTGCCTAGGTATTGTATTCCCTGTTGCTATTATTTGGTGCCACTTATCCTTTATCTTTTCCTTTTTTTCTTTTATCTTCCATCTTTCTTCCTCCTTTGCTTTACTCTTCTTCTTCTTGCCCTTCCTGAGCCGAGGGTCTATTGGGAACAACCTCTCTACCTGAATTAGGTAGGGGTAAGGTCTGCGTACAGACTAGTCTCCCCAGACCCTACTTGCTGGGATCAAACTGGGTTTTTTTTTTGTTGTTGTTGTTGTTTTTGTTGTTGTTGTTGTTGTTTCAGAACCTATTTTAATCTTTCTTTTTATCAGGATTTGTCATTCGAGAGATTAGTGCTGAGCGGTCGTAGCTTCTCGTAATTCTTTGGAAAGGGCCCAAGAGATAGTTTTGGGCTCTTTATCAAAAAGAAAAGCTGTTGTTGACCAAGACTTTGAAAAAGAGGAAGATGGGAGTTCCTTGGTAAAAAGGCCACGAGCTCGTAGATGAATCATTTATGATGATGAAGCATCTCCCCCTCATTTTATTCCTCTTACCGAGTCTGTTGAAGCCCCGGTGATGATCCCTGATGATGATGTTCCCGCTGTTGCTCATGATTCTATTGAGAAGCTTTTCAATCGCGAGTTTGATCATGAGAGTTTAGGTCCGATTTCTAATAAAGCACTCCTTGCTTCTTTTTCTACTCCCATTCCTGTGATAACTCCTTTGCCGATCGTGGTTGTTACTGTTCCTCCATAGGCTGTCTTGACTGCTTCTACCGTTCCTCCCTAGGCTACTCCTTCTTCATCTGTTCCTTACACTGAAGTTAGTTCCTCAAGTAGAGGTGAAGTTATGAGGCAAGTTACCATTGAAGTTCCTACTGAGGGTAACCTTTTGAGAAAATCAGGTCAAGCTGACGTATAGCTAAAGCCTTTGATTGGTCCAGTTGAGAGAGCTAAGCTTGATAGCCATAGTTCTTTGACCTTGATGAATGATATAGTGCATGCTTCTTTAAAGGTATCCTTTTTCAACCTTTACTTTACCCTTTTTTCTATTTTTAGGGTTCTCATTTTTCCCTTCTCCTTTTTTTAGGTCAATCTAATTGGCACGGAGATGATGAAGAGGGTTACCCTCTCAGAGCAATTAGTGCATGACTACCAAGTGGAGGCGGATAATTGGAAGGAACAATGTGAAAGTCTTCAAATCAACGTGGAAACATTAGAAGAAAGTAAATGTACCTTAGAGCAGCAGGTGAGCCTTGACTTCAGAGTTTGCGGTTGAAAAAGCTTCTTCAAATCAAGCAGGTAGGGAAAAGGCTCGTCTGGAAACCTTTTTTTTCGAGCAAATTTCCAAGGCAAGTGAAGAAATCAGAGAGTTGAAGGCTCTCTTGAGTGAAAAAGAAGCATATGCTGGTGAACTCGTGCAAACTTTGACTCAAACTCAAGAAGACCTTCGGGAGTCTTCTGAAAAAGTTTGTGCCTTAGAGAGTTCCAATGCTTCTCTTCAAACTTCCTATGATTCTGCCTTGGCTGAAAATGAGAAGCTAAAAAGTAAAATTATTGACTGGGAAAGAGATTACGAGATCCTTGATGACAAACCCACAATTGAAGTGAGTTGGGAATTTTTAAATTCTCTCCATGATACCCTTGTTGAAGTTAGCTAGGAGAATTTTAATTTAGAGTCTGAGTTGGCCAAAATCAAAGAGACAATTGAAAAGACTCAGCAGTGCCAAGATTTTTCTTCTCCCGTGGTTGAAACTTCTGAAAACATTGAAGATGATATGGGTATGGTGAGTGTTCCAATTCCTTCGAGTCAAGTTGAATTCGCTCCTGCTGATGATCCTACTTTGGTTCCTTCTTCAATTCCTCAGTGACAAGTCAATGATGCGTGACTCATTTTTTTTTCTTTCTTTGGTGAAATATGGTTGTTACCCTTGGTCCTTTTTGAGGGTTTGGAAACATTAAGTCCCTGGACCATTTTAGGGGAATTTTTTATAAGCAATGGTTATGACTAAGTTCATACTTAGTCTTTAAGCTTTTTTAATTTTAAGAAGTTTTTGTGGCTATTTTTAAACTTCTGTCTTATTTATTCTTGCCTTTATATTTTAAGGACTTACTGAATAACTTGCATTTTTATTTTGCAAAATGCTTTTTTTTGCTTCATGAATACTTGACTCAATCATGAATTTTATAAAAGAGGGCCCTTTTATATTTCAACACTTAATGAAGAAGACGTCTGAATTTTCATAATGGTATTAATGTACGATAAAAGAAATAGGAATACACACATTTTTTGGAATAACTTTGACAAGTTTTTATTTGAACTTTGTCAAGCTTTAAATAACATCTTACATGTATTTGAGTAACTTCCATAACTTTTTCGTAACTATTTTTCTTACAACAGATTTCAAAAAAAAAAAGGAAATAAAACACAAGGTTTTTATTTGTAACCTATTTCAGTATTTTGAATAATACGCAAGGTTTTTATTTGTAACATGTTTCAGTATTTTGAATAATACATAAGGTTTTTATTCATAACCTCGTTTCACTTGAATAATACACAAGATTTTTATTACATTACCTTTTAACCTAACTAAGATAAAGTAGGTTTTTCTTTGGCTTTGGCTCGTAACTTTGCTCTATACTTGACTTTTTGCTCTGCACTTGACTCTTTCAATGAGTTGACTTTTTAGGCTTGCACTTTGATTAATTCTCAATCTTCTTTGCCTTCTTTATACATTTGTCTATGTATATATCATATAGTCCCCCAAGTGTTTGAGCTTTAAAGTATAAAGTCTCGAGCACTTGACTATTCCTCTTATTTGGTTAATTTCCTGTAAAGGAATAAAACATACGGACTCGGAAGTACAATTATAGATAAAGACTGCTTAACCCCTATCAATTTCTATTAGAATAATTGTAACCCTAGACCAGGAATTTTAATTAATTCCACGTGCCTTGCAGGTTGTGACTCATCATTTAGTATAAGTTAGCTTTTTGCCTATCATCTAAAATCGTTAGTAAAATTTTAACAATTCAAAAACAAAATTTTAAAATGAGGGTACCTGCCTGTAGGTACTTCTTAGAAATAATATCTCTTTAGGTGAACAACATTCCAGTGTGAGTGTATTATCTTGCCATCCATTATTTCTAGTTCGTATGCTCCTTTTCCCGCAATACCACGAATCTTGTAAGGTCCTTCCCAAGTAGGACTTAATTTTCCTGCATTAGCTGCCTTTGTAGATTGAAAAACTTTCTTGAGTAGGAAGTTCCCAATCTCGAAGTATCTTAGTTGTGCCTTTCGATTGTAATATCGTTCCATAACTTGTTTTTGTGCTGCCATTTTTATTAAAGCAGATTCTCTTTTTCTTTCAAGTAAATCAAGGTTTATGCGCATTTCTTTTTCATTAGATTCTTTTGATGCTTGCGTATACCTCGTGCTTGATTCCCCTATCTCAACCGGAATTAAAGCTTCAGCCCCGTATACCACTGAAAATGGTGTTTTTCCTATGCTTGTTTTTGTTGTTGTGCGATATGCCCATAAAACACCAGGTAGCACTTCTGGCCAATTGCCTTTAGACTCTTCTAATCGTTTTTTCAAATTATTGATAACGACTTTATTTGTTGATTCAGCTTTTTCATTACCTACTGGATGGTAAGGCGTGGATGTAATCCTTTTGATTTGCCATCTTTGTAAAAATTCTATGATTTGAGCGCCTATAAATTGTGGGCCGTTATCACACACGATTTCCTTTGGTACACCGAATCGACATATGATATTTTGCCAAATAAAATCTCTGACTTCCTTTTCCCGTACCTGTTTAAATGCTCCTGCTTCTACCCATTTAGTAAAGTAGTTAGTGAGTACAAATAGGAATTTTACATGTCCTTTCGTTTGTGGTAGTGGACCCACGATATCCATTCCCCATTTCATAAAAGGCCATGGTACAATGACCGGATGTAACAGCTCTGCAAGTCTATGCATGTTGTTACCATATCTTTGGCACTTATCACATTTAGTCACGAAATTTTCCGCTTCTTCTTCCATTTTAGGCCAATAATAGCATGCTCTAATCATGGTTCTTACCAGTGATCTTCCTCCTATGTGATTTCCACAATGCCCCTCGTGTGTTTCTCTCATTACATATTAGATTTGAGAAGGCCTGAGGCATCTTGCTAAGGGGCCACCGAATATTTTTCGATAAATATTACCTTGCTTTAATCAATATCGAGCAGCCTTTTTTCAAAGCGCGTGAGATTTTTTCTTGTCTTCAGGGACGGTACCATACTGCAAAAAAAAAGGACAATCTCGTTTCTCCAATCCCAGGTTAAGTTATTGAATTTACCTCATTTTTGTCTGGATCGAATACCAAATGAACAACTGAATTACAGAAGCATTTTCATTGCACCACATCTGCCGTAGATGCGAGATTGGCTAGGGCATCTGCTTCGACATTTTCATCTCTTGGTATCTGCGTGACTTTCCAGGTTTGAAATTGTTTAATCAAATCCCATACTTTTTCTAAGTATTCTACATTCGTGCTTACCTAGCTATATAACTCCCCAACATTTGGTTAACTATGAGCTACGAATCGCTTTTGATTACAATTTGATTAATGCCAAGTTCTCGTGCCAGTTCCAAACCTGCAATCACAACTTCATACTCTGCCTCATTGTTAGTTATAGAATGACATTTTATGGCTCGATGAATGGTATCACCCGTAGATGGCACCAAAACAACCCCTAAACCTTCTCCCTTCACGTGAGACGAGCCATCAGTAAATAAAGTTTAAATTCCTGGATTAGACCCGTTGAACACCTGTAATTCATTTTCTGCTTGTAATTGCATTCCTTTGCTAAAATCAAAGATTGGTGACCAAAATTTTCCAAGAACATTTAGGAAAAACTATGGAGGTTTACATAGATTATATGCTTGTCAAATCTCAACTGATAGGAGATCATATATCACATTTGTATGATACGTTTCAAATCTTACGAAAGTTCAGTATGAAACTAAATCCCGAGAAATGTGCATTCGGCGTTTCATCAGGTAAGTTTTTGGGTTTTCTTATTTTTAACCGTGGAATTGAAGTGAATCCCGTGTAGATTAAAGCCATTGAAGAAATCCATGATATACTTACTAATAAGAAAGAAGTGCAAAGACTAACGGGGAGAATTGCAGCTTTGGGAAGATTTATTTTTAAATTATTAGAAAAATATTTCAAATTCTTTTCAGCTCTTAAAAAGCAAGATCGGTTCGAATGGACTGAGGATTATCAATAATCACTAAGAAACCTAAAGACATACCTTTCAAACCTGTCGTTGCTCGCAAAACCAAAGATTGGAGAAAGATTGCTCATCTATCTAGCTGTATCAGAAGTAGCGGTGAGTGCTGTTTTAGTTCGAGAAGACCAAGGTAAGCAATCTCTAATTTATTATGTTAGCAAATCATTGAACTTTATTTTAGCAAAGGAATGCAATTACAAGCAAAAAAAGAACTACAAGTGTTCAATAGGTCTAATCCAGGAATTTGAACTTTATTTACTGATGGCTCATCTAATGTGAAGGGAGCAGATTTAAGAATTGTTTTGGTGCCACTTACGGGTGAAACCATTCATCAGGCCATAAAATGCCATTCTATAACTAATAATGAGGCAGAGTATGAAGTTATGGTTGCGGGTTTGGAACTGGCATGCGAACTTGGCATTAATCAAATTGTAATTAAAAGCAATTTGCAGCACGTGGTTAACCAAATGCTGGGGAATTATACAGACAAGGAGGCACAAATACATCAATATTTGGAAAAGGTACGGGATTTGATTAGATAATTTCTAACCTGAAAAGTCACACAGATATCGAGAGATAAAAATGTCGAAGCAGATGCCCTAGCTAATCTCGCATCTGCGGTAGACATTGCGAGCAATGAAAATGCTTCTGTAATTCATTTGTTTCATTCAGTACTCGATCCAAACAAAAATGAGGTAAATTTCAATAATTTAACCTGGGATTGGAGAAACGAGATTGTCTCTTTTTTGCATTATGGTACCATCCTTGAAGATAAGAAAAATCCCACGCACTTCGGAAAAAGGCTGCACAATATTGTTTAAAGCAAGGTAATCTTTATCGAAAGATGTTCGGTGGCCCTTTAGCTGATGTCTCAGACCTTATCAAACAGAATGTGTAATGAGAGAGATACATGAGGGGCATCGCGGAAATCACATAGGAGGAAGATCACTGGTAAGAACCATGATTAGAATAGGCAATTATTGGCCTAAAATGGAAGAAGAAGTAGAGAATTTCATGGCAAAATGTGGTAAGTGCCAAAGATATGGAAACAACATGCATAGACTTGCAGAACTATTACATCCGGTCATTGCACCATGGCCTTTTATGAAGGGGGAATGGATATCGTGGGACCATTACCACAAGCAAATAGTCAAGTAGATTTCCTACTTGTACTCACTGATTAATTTACTAAATGGGTAGAAGCAGGAGCATTTAAACTGGTACGGGAAAAAGAAGTCAGAGATTCCATTTAGCAAAATATCATATGTCGATTCGGTGTACCAAAGGAAATCGTGTGTGATAACGGCCCACATTTATAGGCGCTCAAATCATAAATTTTTTACAACGATGGCAAATCAAAAGGATTACATCCACGCCTTACCATCCAGTAGGTAATGGAAAAGCTGAATCAATAAATAAAGTCATTATCAATAATTTGAAAAAACAATTAGAAGAGTCTAAAGGCAATTGGCCAGAAGTGCTACCTGGTGTTTTATGAGCATATCGAACAACAACAAAAACAAGCATAGGAAAAACACCATTTTCATTGGTATACGGTGCTGAAACTTTAATTTCGGTTGAGATAGAGGAACCAAGTACGAGGTATACGCAGGTGACAGAAGAAACTAATGAAGAGGAAATGCGGATAAACCTTGGCTTTCTTGAAGGAAGAAGAGAAAATGCATTGATAAGAATGGCAGCACAAAAACAAGTCATCGAACGATATTACAATCGAAAGGCACGATTAGGATACTTCAAGATTGGGGACTTTGTACTCAAGAAAGTTTTTCAATCCACGAAGATGGATAATACGGGAATATTAATCCCAACTTGGGAAGGACCTTATAGAATTCATGGTATTGAAGGAGAAGGAGCATACGAGTTGTAGACTATAGACTGCAAGATATTACCTTCGCATTGAAATGCCGTTCACCTAAAGAGATACTATTTCTAAAAAAATACCCACGGTCAGGCAAAAAGCTAACCTGTACTAAATGATGAATCATGACCTGCAAGGCACGTGGAATAAATTAAAATTCCCAGTCTAGGGTTACAACTATTCTGATAGAAATTCAGATGGGTTAAGCAGTCTTCATCTATAATCGCACCTCCGAGTCCCGTGTGTTTTTCCTTTTCAGGGAAAGGACCAAATGAGAGGAACAATCAAGTGCTCGAGATTTCATGCTTCAACGCTCAAACACTTGAGGGACTATGTGATATATGTAGACAAATGCATAAAGAAGATAAAGAAGATTGAGAAGCAATCAAAAGTTCAAGAAATCAGCTAGTTCAAGCTTAAAAAATCAACTCAATGAAAGAGTCAAGTGCAGAGCAAAAGCCAATGAAAGATAGTCATGAGCCAAGGACAAGAAAAAAACCTTACCATATTTAGGTTAAAGGCAATGTACCAAAACAGGTTATAAATAAAAACCTTGTATTTAAAGTACATGTATATTACATAAAAACCTTGTATTTTATTATTTCTTTTAAAAATCTGTTGTGAGAAAAATAGTTACAAAAAAGTTATAGATGTTATTTAAATATATGTAAAGTGTTACTTAAAACTTGGCAAAGTTCTTATATAAACTTGGCAAAGTTCAAATAAAACTTGTCAAAGTTATTTCAAGAAACATGTGTGTTCCTATTTCTTTTGTCGTATGTTAACACCATTATGAAGTTGAGACGTCTTCTTCATTAAGTGTAGAATATAAAGGGGCTCTCTTTTATAATTAATGATTGATTTAAGACATTCAAGAGAAAAAGAAAGTATTTTACAAAATAAAAATGCAAGTTATTCAGTAAGTCCTTAAAAATAAAGGCGAGAATAAACAAAATAGAAGTTTAGACAGCAACGAAAACTTCATAATATTAAAAAAGTTTAGACTAAGTATGAACTTAGTCATAAACCAAAAAGTTGCTTATACAACATACCCAATAAAAGGCCTGGGGACTTAACATTTTCCACAAAACCCTTAAAAAGACCAAGGGTTACAACCAAAGAAAAAAATAACAACAAAGGAATTCGAACTTTTCACTGAGAACTTGAAAGAACTGAAAGGACATCACCAGCAGTGGGCTCAACTTGATTTGAAGGAGTGGGGAAACCCATATCATCTTCAACATGTTCAAAAGCATCAGCCACGGGAGAATAAAAATCTTGGTTCTGCTGAGTCTTCTCGAGAGCCTCTTTGATCTTGGCTCACTCAGATTCTAAGTTAAAATTCTCCTGGATAACTTCAACGAGGGTATCATGCCGAGAATTTAAAAATTCCCAACTCACTTCAATGGCAGTTTTATCTTCAAGGATCTCATAATCTCTTTCCCAATCAGCAATTTCATTTTCTAATTTTTCATTTTCAGCCAAGGCAGATTCATGAGAAGCTTGGAGAGCAGCATGAGAACTCTCTAAAAAGTGAACCTTACCAGAAGATTCCCGGAGGTCTTCTTGAGTTTGAGTTAGTGTTTGCACGAGTTCACCTGCATATGCTTCTTTTTCAGCCAAGAGAGCCTTCAACTCTCTAATCTCCTCACTAGCCTTGGAAAGTTGCTCAGAAAAAGAGGTTTCAAGACGCAACTTCTCTTTACTTGCTTGACTTGAGGAAGCTTTTACAATTGCAGCTCTGAAGTCAAGGCCCTTACCTGCTGCTCCAAGGTACTTTTATTTTCTTCTAAGGTTTCCACATCAATTTGAAGGCCGTCACACTGTTCCTTCCAATTATCCGCCTCCATTTTATAGTCATGCATTAATTGCTCTAAAAGGCTAACTCTTTTAATCATCTCCGTGCCAATTAAATTGACCTAAACAAAAGAGAAAAGGGAAGATGAGGACCCTGAAAATAGGAGAAGGATAAAGTATAGCTTGAAAAAAGGGGTACCTTTAAAGAAGCATACACTATGTCATTCATCAAGGTCAAAGAACTGTGTCTCTCAAGCTTAGCTTTTTCAACTGGTCTAATCAAAGGCTTTAGCCACGCGTCTGCTTGACCTGATTTCCTTAAAAGATTACCCTCAGCAGGAATGTCAATAGTGACTTGCCTCATAGCAGTACCTCCACTTGAGGAACCAACTTCAGTATGATGAATATGTGGAGGTGGAATCATTGAAGGAGGAATAGTAGAAGCAGTAAATATAGTCTGGGGAGGAACGGAAATAGCCATGATCGGCAAAGAAGGAGTCACATGAATGGAAGTAGAAAAAGAAGCTAGGGGTGTTTCATCAGAAATTGGACCAAAATTTTCACTACCAAACCCGCGTTTAAAAAGCTGCTTAACAGAATCATGAGCAGCAGCGGGAATATCATCAACATCATTAGGGATCACCACCAGGGCTTCAACAGACTCGGTAAGAGGAATAGAACGACCATGGGATGCTTCATCATCAGAGATAATACGTGTACGAGACTGTGGCCTTGTTACCAAGGAACCCTCATCTTCCTCTTCTTCAGAGTCTTGGTTATCAACGACTTTTCTTTTAGATGAAGAGCCCAGAATTATTTCTTGGGCCCTTTCCAAAGAAATACGAGAAGCCACGACCGCTTCGGCAGTTATCCCTCGAACTGCAAATCCTGATAAAAAGAAGGATTAAAATAAGTTCAGGAAAAAAAGCAATATGTGAAATAAAAAAAACTTTTACCATGAGTTTTCACTTTACAACCAAATCGTTGGGAAAGAGTCTTCCAAGATCTACCCTCCATTGGGGCAGTATTCAATAATTTTCCTACCCAAACATGGAAATTGGGAACATTGTCCACAATTCCCATGGTTGCTGGAAAAGAAAAGGAAAATTAGAATAAATAATCATCAAAATTGAGGGGAAAAAGGTACGAGAAAGTTACTCACGTGCAAAATTCCACTTCTTGGAGAAGGGAACATTTCCATCACCCATCAAACCAACGGTGGGGGCAGCAACAAATTGGGTATACCAGCCACGGTCTTTGTCATCCTCTAGACTAACCAGAACTCTTTTTTTCCTTAATACTAAAGTGAAAACACCATTGCGTAAGAGTCTGGGGGAGTAAACATGAATTACATGGGAGAAAGTAAAAGGCACACTGGCCCTATTGGTCAAATGCCTCAAACAGGCAACAACCCTCCACACTATAGGGCCGATCTGACCTAAACATACGTAAAAAAAAGAAGACAGAATTCTAGGATGACAGGGTCAATAGCAGGTTTGAATCCTAAGGTGAAAGGATATGTATAAACAAAGGAAAATCCCGTCAAATAAGAGGTGATTATTTGGTTTGCATTAGGAATTATGATGGGGAAGTCTTGACTCCAATGGCAGTCTTTACGAACTAAAGAAATCATACCTTCAGTGATCTGAGTTGGGTAAATATCAGCACGATCTAAAGAAGATACTTGGTTTCTAAGAGGCTCTCTATCATTATAGAAGGAAAATTCCGCAGGAATTATCTCCTCTACTAGAGGTTCACGAAGAGGCTCAGAGGATTCCTTACCTCTAGAGGAAGATCTATGTGAAACAGAACCTCTGGTTCTAGAAGAAGGGCCAAAACTGGATGAAGGAAGAGAAGAATCACGTATGGATGAAGACCCTAAATTACGTAGTCTACCACATCCTCTTCTACTCCTATTAGGGGCAGGAGGAAAGTTATCAACTATGGAGACTCTCCTAGGGTTAGGGTTTGGTGAAGCCATGGCAGTACAAGGAAGTTGAAGAACAAGAATTGAATATTCTAAAAGCTTTGAACTTTAAGTGAGAAAGACAAAAATAAGAACTATATTTATACTAAGAAGCAACCGTCAAAGGAAAATGTGTAATGATGGAAATGTCATAATGAGAACTGTAGCTTCGTGTTTAGTGAAGCCGTAAAAAAGCCTTAAAAAGCACTGCGAAACTGCAAAACCAATGAAAGGGTGACACGTGTCATAACATTAAATGGAAGTGATAATTGAAGCATCAATTCAATTATAGTATTAATGGCGAAAAATATTCCCGCTTTAATAAAATCAACTTCCCAATTATTCAATTGATGAATAAATGGCAAGTGGGGGGACTATCTGTATTGGGAAAAATTTAGTTTACATATTAAAGTGATTGAAGGATGACGTGTCATGACATGAAGGCTGGTCAAATAATGATGATAAGCAAGGAGGCAAGAGTTGCAACAGGTACGAGCAGAAGCACAAGAAGAGACACGGGATGATATTCAAAAAGACTCGACACTCGTACCTATTTAAGTCTAAAAGCTGAGAAGAATGAACCTGATAGTACAGGAGAGCCCAAATACAGTATTTAATAATATTAAATACTGAAAATGTTAGAGAATCTGTATTAAATTACAATGATTATGTAACGTAGCATTTAATGCCTTTAATTGTCCATAGTGACCTTATTATGACAAAGGCAAAATGTATAACTTAGAAATAGCTATAAAAGGGAGAAGACTGATCATTTGTAGGGACACGAAATATCAACTGAATACATGGATTTACTTTGATTTTTGCTATCTAACTTATTGTTATCAATTTTTTTTGCTTATTTTTGATTATCAGTAACCCGAGTTCTTCTAAATATAAAGCTTTGACTGAAATTCCATTTTTTGGCTAAACAATATTCTCAAGATTCCTTTGTTTTTTCCTTTTATTTTGTATTTCGTCTTGGCTCTTTCTCTCATTGCATGGGAAGAGTGGAAACAAGATTCTAAAGAATAATGTATACAAAACTAAGCTCTTTACGTGACAAAACTGAGTTGTCTTTGACAGTAGTGATCACTATTCCTATATATATCATACATGTCCCTTTGCCTACATTATAACCATAAAAAAGTCCTAATTGATTTTAGATCGAGCAAACCTACACTAGTAGAGGTTTACATTATGGGCAAGCCTATGGTACCAAGTGCATGCATGTGACTTCTTTTGTGAGAGTGGGAGATTTTCTTTGATATATATGAATCCTTAAAATATATTTGAGCATTTGATTTGAATATATGGATTCAAATTAATCTCTTGTTTTTGTTGTGAGGGCACATGGTTTCACGAGGAATATGTTACATTATTAGACTTCTATATGATGTGGGGTGTTCAAGCCATGAGTGCATTATGACATTGAGTTGGTTTTGGAGGCTAGGATTGTTATGAGTATGTTGTCTTTGTTTTAATATTTTTGAAGATTAGCATAAAAAAAAGGAAAGTGTATGTGAATGCATATACTAGAGCTTAATTGTTGCAAATAACCATGGTCATAGGTGTAATGTGCTTTAAATGACAAGAGCTTAATTTTGTTTCGTCCACTATAATGATGGTTTGTTCGAGGACGAATAAAGGTTTAAGTGTGGGGTGGTGATGTTGGGCATATTTCTATATGTTTTAATGTTACTTTACGCATGTTTTAACCGCTTTTTGTTGCTATTTGGTGTTAAAAATGCCCAACATGATTTAATTATTGGTTTTATAACTAATGGAGTTGTGTGTGATGACTTAGGGTGTTTGGAGAGCAAAAATATGAAGAAAAGATGCTCCAACTAGAGGAGAAGAGGGTGGATGCGTAGCATCCAACCTTGGAAAGAATGTTACTTGGTTCACCCTTAGCAGTGAAGTCAGCCCATAGCATTCCCATA
>MU771146.1:40479-51391 GCA_026770625.1 Nicotiana glauca | reverse complement strand
CCCCCCCCCCAGCATGCGAAGCTAAAAAACGGAGGACAACATCAATCGTTGAAGCTGATTCAGACTAGGATTTGGAGAACTTTCGCCCACGACTTTTGTACGCAATATATAGGCCAATAACACCTCCTTTAGGGCATCTAACATATTTTTAACAGACTTTTGACCTAGGGAGAACACAAAGCCGCCGTGGAGGCCGGGTTTCATCTTTCTTTCACCAAACTTTGTAATTTTATGTTTCTTTGTATGATTTGTTGTTTTGTCACCATGTCTATGTGGAGCTAAACTTCACGTTCTAAGGTTGTGGTTCTCTTATGACTATTGTTATTCGAATATTAATTTTGATTTCTTGATGTATCATATTAGTTTATTTATTCAATCCTGCCTTAATTATTTGATTGCTTGATCACCAATTAAATAATATCTATGAATCTAGAGTTGAACTCGAAAGTGAGAATTCTAGATTGCATATAGGATTGAGTAGAGAAAGTTCTTGAACCTGGGTATCGAGGAATGAATTCGCGGTTAGGATAGACATATACCTAATTGCCTTGCTTGATTGATTTACAGGAATTATAAATGCATTCTTGTTAGTTCTAATTCCATAGACATATAGGCGTTAGGTTAGCTTGAATAGGCGAGTAGGAACTCGACAGATTCTTATGAGCTATATTAACCCTATTAACCAATTAACTAGATAAATTAGTTAGTCAATTCAATTGAAGAATACAATAAGAATGTTAGATAGCCCATAACCCTATATCATTTTCATTACATTGATAACATAAAAATCCGATCTTCCTCCATTCAAAGTTCATTGTTTATATTTCTTTATTTAATTAGTTTAGAATCAAATACTTCTAGGTTTAATTCTTGTTTAGATAATTAGGATAATCTAATTTAGTTAATAGTTAATGACAAGTCCTCGTGGGTCCGACATCCGATTTTTAGCCACTTTATTACTTGACGACTGCGTACACTTGTGTGTGCGTTTGGCTGCAACAGCTATACAATATTATTTTTCCTATAATTTTGCATTGAATTGTCTCATTTTGGGTTTCAAATAGTGATACACTTAATGTGTTGGAGTTCCAACATAATATGTTATGCTGGAAGTTTATACACAGGAGCTCCATAATCCAGTATATTTTGCCGTAACTTTTCGTGTTTCAGCTAAAATATTTTTCTCTAAATTTTAGCTCCACAAAAAAAAATAATTATTTTTCAATGATTTTACAAATATTAATTATTTTTCAATTACCCGTCAGATTAGCTCATTCTATTTTCACTTGTTTTGCGCTACTGGTGTGGTCAGTTATCAATGAAAGTACTTACGTACTTCTCAGAATTAAGCTTTTCTCTTTTCAGAAAGGTTTGCGTAAACAAAGTAAGTGGCTTAACTAGTCATATTGAACTAACCCTCATCATTGCTGCTAATTAAGATTCTCCACAATTGACCATCTCTTGAAATTTCAAGGTTACTCTCTAATTTAATAAGCAGAAAAGGGGTTCAAAATGTCTCTAAACTATTGAAAAAAGTTTAAAAATACTCTTCATTTATTTACTGGGCTAAAAATATCCCTTCATCTACTTTTTGGGTTCATTTATGTTCTTTGACCGTTAGGTCAATGCTAAATTCTTTTTCTAAAACTTAAAAATATATTTTATATTTTATAAAATATTTTATTTTTTTAAACTAATGCACCAGTAATCCACTAATTTAGTAAAGTCTTCTTCTTCTTCTTCTTCAGTTTTTACAAAAAAAATATAATTTTTTTTCAGTTTTTTTTAAAGTATTTTTTTGTAAAAACTGGAAAAAAAATTTAATCAATATTTTTGTTGTTTAAAAACTGAAAAAATATTTTCATTTCTGGAAAATATTTTTTTTCTTCAGTTTTAAAAAAAAAATCTTTAAAAAAAACTGATAAACAAAAATAAAACAAACTATTTTAAATAACTGAAAAAAATGAAAAACAAGTATTTTTCAAAATCAAAAATATTTTGTTGATTTTATCAGTTTTTAAAAACAAAAATATTGTTTTCAGTTTTTACAAAAAAAATACTTTTGAAAAATGGTTTTTTTTGGAAAAGCTGAATTATTTTTTGTAAAAACTAGGAAAAAAATAAGAACACTTTACTAAATTAGTGGAATATTAGTTCATTAGTTTAAAAAAATGAAAATATTTTGCCAAATAATTTTTTTTTAAGTTTTACAAAAAGAATAATAATAATATTTAATTTAGCATTGACCTAACGGTCAAAGGGTATAAGTGAACCGAAAAATTGGATGGAGGGATATTTTTAGCCCAATAGGTGGATGAAGGGTATTTTTAAATCTTTTTCAATAGTTTAGGGGTATTTTGAACCCTTTTCCGTTTAATAAAACTATATGGCATAAGGGATTGGGTAGACCGTCTGTTGCCCCATGCAGCGGAAATCCGAGATTGGCCCGCCTTCGTAAAGTGTTATGGCCTTAAAGTTCCATCTGGTAATTTTTTTCCCCTTTACCACTTCGTTGGTTATATATCGTCGTCTATTGATACGACTCTTCGTGACAGCAGGTCGAGGAGCTTCTAGGCGGAGGGCGCCAGTCCCTGCATTTTGACAGGTCGTCGCTACCGCGGGAATGCAATTTACTTTGAATGAGTCTGTTTGAGAGGGTCATCCTCAACCGATTCAGGTAGAAGGTCCCTCTCGGGTTGTAGTCGTGTGGAAGGAGGCTTCTTCAATGCCGACCCCACACCTCTTGGATGAATCCTCCAACGGGGACGAGTCGTTGTCGAGAAAAAGGAGGAGAATGGAGCGTGGGAAGGATGTGGCCATGGAAACTGATAGAAGCAAGGCATCGCGGATACCACATGTACCTACCTTTATGGCCGACGCATTTTGTCGGAGAGATCTCCCCAAACGAAAGGAATTTACCTAGGGGTCGGCTCCGTGCGCTCCGCTGAGGGCGGCGCATCGTCCAACATTGGAGGCCGTCATGTCGAGGGCGAAGGTTCGGGTTCAGATGTTGACCCAGTGGATGTTAATGAGTCCGTAGGTCTCCATACTCACGTGGAGGTCAAAGCGGAAGGATCTGATCATCACATAGTCATCCCGGGGGACTACAAATTGTTGCTGAACTGTGATCATGTGGTGTCTACTTTAGCTCCTCTATGTGTTTCCCCTGAAAATGAGGTGAATAGGGTGATGAGTGACATGGAGTTGTCTCAGAACGTTGTCGATATGGCTTTACGGGTAGGTGCCTTTCTTTTCCTTTTCGTCGTTGGGCTCGTGTGGCGATTATCGGCCTGCATTTTTGTTTTTAACTTCTCTTTTTCGTATGTGCCAGACCCTCATCATAGAGACTGAGCGCGAGCGTCGAGAAAGGAAGATGATGGCCATCTAAGGGAAAATGTCTTCCAAGTATCAATAGTATCGTGCTAAGTACCATGCGATGGCCGATATTTATAATCAGGACCCTGACTTTCAGTTGTTCCGTGAAGGACTTAAACAGAGGGAGGACCAACTGGCGCGTAAGGTCGAGGATCTGAGGGAGAGAGAAGAGGAGCTTATGAAGGTTGTCGCCCGTAATAGTGAACTTGAGGCCTCCCTTAACGCGAAGGTGGAAGAGCTTGAGTTAAGCAGGGGGGTGATGGCCGAGAATGCTGACTTACAAGCGAATGTGGCTAGTTTGACCGCCGAATTGGGTAAGAAGGCGGCGAATATTGAGTGTCTTAAGGGCGAACTAAGCGTCGGTGCTGAGAATCTAGCAACGACTATTTTTGGATCGGCGGCCTTGGAGAATTCTCTCCATGTTTATAGATCGGAGTTGATCGAGGAGAAGGAGGCCTCTAAGCTTAAGGTCGCGGGGCTTGAAGGGCGTGTAAAGGAGTTGGAGGCGGATCTATCTGTGGTGAATGTACAAATGGCCTCATCGAGAGCGGAGGAGGAAAATCGACGCTCACAACCTTCTACATTTCGTGCTTCGGCCTATCCGGTTGTTCCTTGTCACTTATATGAGTTGTCGGCCATGCTGAGGCCCGATTTGACGTGTATAAGGCTCTCCATACCAAGGGGAGGGAAAGTAAAATGGAACTTCATTCCGTGCATACCGACACTCGTGTAGCTCGTGAGGCATGCAGGTACGACCCTCGTACACCTGACGGGGATGACTTCGACTCTGATGATTCGAACCGGCTTGCTTCGGACTCTTGGTACGAAGATGCTTACCCTACCGGGGATGATATGTAATCTTTTGTTTGTACTTACTTTTGTTTTGGGGCTTTTGTAGGGGCGTGCTTTAGCCCATTTGTAATGATAGGTGTAATTAAAATTTTGATTCAATGTAGAATTTATTTTGCCGATTCGTTGGTGTTATTTGCAATGTCTATGGTATCGAGGATACCTATCGATCTGTTAAGTCAATTTAGCCTTTGGACGAGGCTATTGGGATGCTGCTTTGAACTATCATCGAAGTAGGATCCCGTCGTAGTTTGAACGAGGTCGAACTCATATTTTTGTCGATGGCCTTGGCCATTGGGATGCTGCTTCGAACTATCATCGAAGTAGTCGTAGTTCGAACAAGGTTGAACTCATATTTTTGTCGATGTCCTTGGCCATTGGGATGTTGCTTCGAACTATCGTCGAAGTAGGGTCCCCTCGTAGTTCGAACGAGGTCAAACTCATATTTTCGTTGATGGCCTTGGCCATTGGGATGTTGCTTCGAACTAGTGTCGAAGTAGCATCCCGTCTTAGTTCGAACGGGGTCAAACTCATACTTTTTTTGATGGCCTTGGCCATTGGTATGTTTCTTTGAACTATCATCGAAGTAGGATCCCATTGTAGTTCAAACGAAGTCGAACTCATATTTTCGTCAATGGCCTTGTCCATTGGGATGTTTCTTCGAACTATCATCGAAGTGCCCGTCGTAGTTCGAACGAGGTCGAACTCATATTTTTGTAGATGGACTTGGCGATTGGGATGTTGCTTCGAACTATCATCGAAGTAGGATCTCGTCGTAGTTCGAACGAGGCCAAACTCATATTTTCGTCGATGGCCTTGTGCATTGGGATGTTGCTTCGAACTATCATCGAAGTAGGATCCCGTCGTAGTTCGAACGAGGTCGAACTCATATTTTTGTCGACGGCCTTGTCCATTGGGATGTTGCTTCGAACTATCGTCGAAGTAGGATCCCATCATAGTTCGAACAAGGTCAAATTCATATTTTCATCGATGGCCTTGGCCATTGGGATGTTGCTTTGAACAATCGTCAAAGTAGTATCCTGTCATAGTTCGAACGAGGTCGAACTCATGTTTTCGTCGATGGCCTTGGCCATTGGGATGTTGCTTCGAACTATCGTCGAAGTAGGATCCCGTCATAGTTCGAACGAGGTCAAACTCATATTTTCGTTAATGACCTTGGCCATTTCACATTGGAGGTTTGATCATATTCCTGTAGGAAAATACATGTTGACTTTTTTCATATAATGTAGATTTAATTATATTCTTGTAAGAATCATATGTGACCCCGTACATATAATGGAGATTTGATTATCTATATCCAGCCCCTTCATTACTTCGGTTCGGAGACCATGTCGACGGACGGGGTACTGAAAAATACTTCTAACCTTGAGATGTCCCCCTTGCCACCTCATTAAAAATCTCACAGAGAAAACCCGATTGGTACAAAACCTGGATGAGGGCAAAAGGGTACGACTTGGGTGGCGCCTCCTCTCAGAAGTGGAAGTATTTGAGATGAGCGACATTCCAATTATTTTGGAGTAGTTTTCCCTCCATTGTTTCTAATTGGAATGCTCTTTTGTTTGCTTCCACCATGATTTTGTATGGTCCATCCCAGTTTGTTCCCAGTTTTCCCTCATTAAGGTCTTTCGCTGCTTGTGTTTTAGCCTTAAGGACGTAATCTCCAACCTTGAGCTATTGCATTTTGTCCTTCTTGTTGTAATACCTTTCTACTTATTTCTTTTAGGCTACCATTCTTATGTGGGTCATGTCTCTATGTTCTTCGACTTCATCAAGATCTTGTAGCCTACTTTCGTCGTTGTCTGGTCCGCTCTCGTTGGAGTATCTCAAGCTAGGCTCTCCAACCTCGACGGGTATAACTGTGTCAGTCCATAGACTAGTGAATATGGCGTCTCACCTGTGCTGGTTTTTGGTGTAGTGTGGTATGCTCATAGTACTTCTGGTAGTAGTTCAGGCCATAGCCCTTTGGCGTCCACGAGCTTCTATTTCAATATATTCAGTATTACTTTATTGGAGGATTTGGCTTAGCCATTGCCGGCAGGATGACATGGTGTGGAGAGTATTTTCTTGATATGCCAGTTTTCAAAAAACTCGATCGTTTTCTTTCCGATGAACTGAGGTCCGTTGTCGCATCTGATTTCTTTGGGAATGCCGAAGCAGCATATTACATTTTTCCATATGAACGTGATGACCTCTTGCTCGCGTATTTGAGTGTACGCACATGCTTCCACCCACTTAGAAAAATAGTTAGTTAAAACCAAAAGGAAGCGTACCTTACCTCGTCCTGCTGGGAGGGGTCCGACAATATCCATCCCCCACTTTATGAATGACCATGGCAAAATGACGGAATGCAAGATTTCTCCCGCATAGTGTATCATAGGGCGTATTTTTGACATTGCTCACACTTTCTGACGTAGTCCGCAACTTCTTTTTTCATGGTGGGCCAGTAGTATCCAGCGCGGATGCGGCATCAGACGAGGGTACGGTTTCCCATATGGGCGCCGCAATGCCCCTCTTGTACTTCTTCTAGTACTCATCTTATTTGATTGGGCCCGAGACACTTAGCCAGGGGGCCACCGAATGTTCTCTTGTAAATATCACAATTTACGAGGTTGTATTTGGTTGCATGTATTCGAAGTTTTTGGATTCTTTCTTATCTTGTAGGAGCATTCCATCCTTCAAATACATTACGAAATAGTTGCACCAGTCCCAAGTTAGGTTTATGGAATGTACCTCGACTTGGTATAGTGCGGAATGGAGAAGAGTAACCACGTTTTTCTTGTTGATATTTTTAGTGGCTGCTGCTAGCTTGGCAAGGTTGTCTGCTTCGATATTCTGTGCCCTGGGTATTTGGTCGAGACGACATTCATCGAATTCTGGCAGTAGTTTGTGAATTTGTGACTGGTACTTTTGTAGCCTCTGTTCTTTGATTTGGAAAGTCCCAGTGTCTTGGTTCACTACTAGTTGACAATCGCAATGGATGACAAGTCGTCAAGCGCCATATTTGAGGGCTAATTTCAATCTTGCAATCACAGCTACTCGGCCTCATTGTTAGTCATCTCGGGGTATCGTATGGACTGGCGAATTACTTCGCCCGTAGGAACTTCGAGGACGAGTCCCAATCCCGATCTCGATGAATTAGACACGCCGTCAGTGTAGAAGACCCAGAGGCCGAAATGTGCGGAGGCTCAGAGCGCCTCCTGCTATACTTCAGGAAATATTTCTGTGCTGAAATCAGCAACGAAATTGGTGAGCACCTACGACTTAATAGCAGTTCACGGTTGGCATGTTATGTCATGCTCGCTTAATTATATAGCCCACTTGGCCAATCTGCCCAATAGTTCGGGTTTGTGCAGGATTTCCCTAAGGGGGAAGGTTGTCACCACTTTTATAGGGTGACACTAAAAATATGGTCTAAGCTTTCGTGAAGCTACGACTAATGCCAAAGTTAGTTTCTCAAGGTGAGGGTTCATTATTTCGACAACAATTAAGGTTTTGCGGATATAGTAAATCGAAGATTGTGTACCTTTGCTTTCGCGGATCGGGACTGCACTTACTGCGATTTTGGAGACTGCTAGGTATACTAGTAGGCATTCGCCCGAGTCTGCTTTGACGAGTAGGGGTGGCGAAGATAGGTACACTTTCATCTTTCTCAAGGTGTCGACGCATTCCGAATTCCACTGTAGTCCGTGGTCTTTCCTCAGCACATTGAATAATTTATGCCACCTATTCGACGATCATGAAATAAACCTTAACAAGGAGGCTATTCGTCCTGTCAATTTTTGCACCTGTTTCTTGCTGCTAATATCTCCGGTATTCCTGCGATGGCCCTGGTCTTGTCTGGGTTGACTTCGATACCCTTTTGTGAGACAAGAAAACCGAGGAACTTTCCTGAAGTTACGCCGAAAGCGCATTTTTTGGGATTCAATTTCATCACGTATTGCCTCAATATCTCGAAGGCTTCCTTCAGATGGATAATGCGATCCTCATTCTTTTTTGACTTTAATTACTAGCATATCGTCGATGTAAACTTCCATGGTCTTACCGAGTTGTTCTTTAAATATCTTGGTAACTAACCTTTGGTACATCGCCCTGCGTTCTTGAGTCCGAACAGCATTACCTTGTAGAAGTATGTACCTCGGTGAGCGGTGAAGGTGGTATTTTCTTGGTATTCTTCAACCATTAGGATTTGGTTATAACCAAAATAGGCGTCTAAGAAGCTCAGTAGTTGATGTCCTATCGTTGCGTCGATGAGCTGGTCGATATGTGGTAATGGAAAGGAATTTTTAGGGCATGCTTTGTTCAGATCGGTGAAGTCGACACACATCCGTCATTTCCCGTTCTTCTTTTAGACCATGACAACATTGGCGACCCAATGGTGTTTTTTCGACTCTCGGATGGAACCATTAGCGAGCAGTTTATCAACTTCTTCATTGATCGGCTCATTAATAGTGGCGTTGAACTTTCTCCTCATTTTTCGTACTTGCGGGTAAAGAGGATCGACATTCAGCCTGTGTGTGGCGATGTCCTTTGGGATTCCTAGCATATCCGAATGGGAAAAGGCAAACAAGTCGGCATTATTAATTAAGAACTCGTGATATTTACCTAGTTCAAAGTGGTTGTATCCGATATAAGCCTTTTTTGCGCTATCAATGTTGTCTAGTTGGACAGGGTCGAGGTCTTCAACGGTTGCCTTGCAAACTTCTACGACATCCAGGTCTTTGATGGCCTCTATTTGTATATCGAGTTTGGTTCCTGATATGGTTGATTGTTATGCTTCCGAACTTGCCTCTTTTAGTTGTTTGGTGTGTATGCAATATTGGGTGATCCGATAGCATTCCTGGGCGGTGTGTTGCTTGCTTCGGATGTTGAATATCCCCCACAGGGTCGAAAATTTGATTACTTGATAGAAACTTGACGGAACTGCTCGCATGGCATGTATCCATGGACACCCTATGATGGCGTTGTAGGCTATTTCTTGGTTCATGACGTGGAACGTCGTATCCAGGGTGACTCCTCCTTCCAGAACGTGTAGCACTATCTCTCCAGAGGTTCGTTCCACTACATTATTAAAACTCGCTAGTGTTATGCAGTGCAGTATTAATTTATCCTTGAGCCTCATCTGCATGAGAACACGTGGGTGAATAATACATGCGCCGCTTCCGTCATCCACCATTATTCTCTTTACGTCAGTATCGCAATGCGTAAAGTTATAACCAAAGCATCATAGTGAGTAAAAGACAAACTATTGGTATCCGACTTATCGAAGATGATACTATCTTCGAGGTTGTCATACCGTTTATGGGTGACTTTCTGCTTGAGTTTGTGCGTGGTGGTGAATTTCACATGGTTAATTATCGTATCATCGCCGCAACCAATGATTATTTGTATGGTATGAGCTAGTGATGGTAGTTTGGAGGTCCTTGAGGTTGATCACATCCACGAGTGAAGTTGACCCGTCCTCGGTCGCTCAACGGTTCTTTCAGGTATCCCTGGTTTAACATTCTTACCACTTCCTGTCGTAGACCTATGTAGTCCTCGGTCTTGTGTCCCCTTTCCTGGTAAAATTCACACAGAACGTTCGATCTCCTAGTGATCGAATCCGACTTAATCTTTGCTGCCATTTCACCTTTCTACCGAGCTTTTCCAATGCGTACACCATTTCTGAAGGAGAAACACAAAAGTTATGAGTAGATAACAGTGGAGGCATACCTCTTTCCTTTCAGTTTGGTGCGATGTGTCGAGGCGCGACATTTGTATGTCGTGGAGGAGGTGGGTTGAATGTTCGGATATAGGTCTGGTGCCTTTCTCGATTGAAATCTGGTTTTCGGTCATTGTTGCTACGATCTCCTTGTATCGGTTCGTTTAGCCCATTTTGAAAAGTTGTTACCGCCATCCTTTCTGACATGTTCGGTAGGCTCATCCTTACCCTGTTAAATCAGGCTAGGAAATCCCGAAGTCCTTCACCCATCGTTTGCCTCACGGCAAAGATATCGTTTACCCTAGCCTCTGCCTTTTTCGCTCCCGCATGAGCGGTGACGAACTTATCCGCCATTTTTTCAAATGTTGACATCGATCGTGCTAGTAGTTGGGAATACCATGTCAATGCTACCCCTGTCAGAGTTTCGCCGAATGTTTTCAGCAGTACTGACAGTACCTGTTCTTTTGATAGATCGTTGCCTTTTACTGCAGTAACGTAATGGATTAACTGATTCTCTAGGTCCGTGGTGCCATCATATATTTTTAGATATAATGGTATTTTGAAGGTTTTTGGAATAGAGTGGGGTGCTGCCCGCTTGCTGTATGGTTGTTCGACGAATCGTCCCACATCACGTTTTGGTAGAAACTTCAGAGCGCCAAGTATTTTACCAACCCTTTCCTGATGTTCTTTCATCAGGTCGCGGAGTGTTTTATTCTTATTTTCCATTTCTTCCATTTTATTTAAGATGGTCGCAAATGCATCGTTGCCTGCATCAGCGACAGTACATGTGTTACTTGATCGTGTAGTTTCTGGCTCATCGGTGACAACTGCAGTTTCTGCGGGTAATGTGTCTTCGATATCCCTCTGAACCGATTTCTCGAGTATGCTGCTCAAGGTATTTGTCAACCATTCTTCCAATAGCCTTTTCATGCCCGGTGATGTTTCTCATGCTACAGATGTTGAGGTTTC
>MU771146.1:18125-33569 GCA_026770625.1 Nicotiana glauca | reverse complement strand
TTAGTTATTCTGGGATTGTTGTTTATTCATTGTTTGGTATGTTGTGTTAAGAATGACAATTGCATAATTTCTAAGAAGAAGGTATAAGTTATACCGGTGCTAATTACCCCACCTTTTATAAGGTATAAGTTATCCCAGTGTTAAAATTAATACCGGGATAACTTATACCTGGTTTACTAACCAAACAAAGTATTAAGGTGGTATTAAATTTTTATACCACCCTTATACCTCCTTATACCTCATACCAAACGACCCATAAGAAATTCCAGCATATTATACTACAATCTCATTCAAAAAGTTCGAACTCCAGCATATTATGCTGGATTTTTTCCCGAATTTTTATGGTTGTTTTTGTTTGATTTAATTTTTACATGTAAAAGTGGCTAAATTCAATTATTTTTGAAATTGATTAATTTTCAATTAACGGTTGTAAATAAGGCTATTTCTGATTTTTTTCCCGCAAAACAAAGCTAACCAATTGACCTATATACCAAATACTCCATTTGCTTGATTTTACACCGTTTGATTAGACACAAATTTTACGAAATTCTTTTTAAAAAAATCTTGTGATTTTAGAATTTGCTATGACATTTTTGTGACTATAAAATTATGTCATTAAGAATAAATTTAGAAGTTTAATGTTAAATTGTATCCAAATATAACAAGATTTTCTTTTTGGAGCATAAATGAAAAAAGAAATAGTATCACACATAGCGAAACTAAGGGAGTAATATATTCACCTGAGAACTCGCTGGAGTAATATAATTATATAAACAGTATGAAAAACAATTAAGAAACAGTATACTAATGAATTATGGAAGTGTTGAAGAATTATGGGAGCATTCCTTTTTAGTTTAATCATTTCCTATGCAAACAGCTTTATGTAGAAGTGAAATTATCACGTACTTGCTATTGCGTATTTAACGCATTTGCATGACGCTAGAAATGCAAATTTTATTTCAACGACATCACTTTTTACAACCTTTCACATTTTTTAATAAAGTTTTCTTGATTCCCATTTGCTTTTATTGATAATAATAGAGCCACCATCAACATCGTGCTCTACAGAATCCAACTAAAAGATATGAAGGGTCCTAAGAACATTTAGTGATGTGTAACCGCCCAAATTTTCCACCCTCGAAAGTTGTGATGGCGTCTACTAATGTGAGTTAGGCAAGCTAATTATGTAAAC
The DNA here is from genome assembly GCA_026770625.1 of Nicotiana glauca. NCBI lineage: Eukaryota > Viridiplantae > Streptophyta > Magnoliopsida > Solanales > Solanaceae > Nicotiana > Nicotiana glauca. The sequence goes on along the minus strand of MU771146.1, from coordinate 32,377 downwards.
AACTTACTTTTTTACCCTTTTTATATTTATTAACAATTGCGAAATAATATCATTTAAACAACGGAATTTAACATAAGCGGAAGAAAAGCAATAAGCTAGCTGAACATGAATCCAATGCAACTGCTTGAGTCTCAACTAACCAGAACTGTTGTCACAGTTTCATAAACGGTCTAAGAATACTACAAATAAAGATCTGAAAGAAATGAATACAATACTGTCTCTGGAAATGCATGATAGAAACATGAATAGTAGATAGAAGAAGACGCCAAGGCCTGCGGACGCCCGCAGGACCACCTTAGGTCGCCTTATGAGCTAGAATCAGCAATCCACCGCAGTCCGAAGTCTACTCCACTGGGGTCTACACAAAAGAGTGTAGAGTGTAGAGTGTAGAGTGTAGAGTGTAGTATCAGCACAACCGAACCCATGTCTGGTAAGTGTCTAGCGTAACCTCGGCGAAGTAGTGAGGAGGCTAGGACCAGACCATCAAATAAACCTGTGCAGTTATATAATATACAGCGGAAAGTAAAACAGGTACAAGCAAGTAAGAATGAGAGGGGGAAACATGATTTGGGGAATAACAGGTAAAAACAGAATATCAAGAGAGCTATAAAGGAATCAAAATCAAACCACTAGCAAGAATAAGGAAAACAAACGCAAATTTTACTTTCTTTTCACATCTTGTTGCAGGCGTGCAACCCGATCCCACTTCCTGTATCCCGTGGCAGGCGTGCCACCAGCTCCCATTTCATTATACTTCCTGGCGTACCACCTGCTCTCATTTAATATTGTTGCGGTGTGAAACTCGATCCATATATGATATTGTTGCAGCGTGCAACTCGATTCATATATAATATTGTTGCGGTGCAAATTGATTCATATATAATATTGTTGCAGCGTGCAACCCGATCCATATATAATATTGTTGCGGCGTGCAACCCGATCCATATATAATATTATTGCGGCGTGCAATCCGATCCATATATAATATTGTTGCGGCGTGAAACTCGATCCATATATAATATTTACAATTATAACGAGAGTCCCGGCAAGGGATCAAAAGGTCTACACCATCCCGGTAAGGGAAAAACAGCTATAACCAAACTTGTTACAACACTTAACTACCCCAGCTATACCTAAACTTGTTACAACACCTAACTACATTAATTATACCCAAACTTGTTACATCACCTAACTACTTCACCTATACCCAAACTTGTTCCAACATCTAACTGCCTCAACTATAACCATAATCCTTACCTAACACAAAGAATCATCAATCTAAGCAACCATAATAGCAATTAAGAACACAACGCAAGGGAACCACAACTCGGCAATATCCCGGCAAGGGGGCAACATAATGATCTCTTCTCTTTCTCATTTTTACTTCACAATTTACTTCACAACTCTAGCCACTACTCTAGAGCTTCAATTGTCACTTATACTTTCACAGTTCGTTATACAACTGAAGCCAACGCTCCCCAATATTCATAGGTCACAATTCCTTCCACAAGTCTACATAACAAATAGAAATTTTCACCAAGGCATGAATAATACGACGAAATCATGGAATCACAATATAAGACTTATGGTCATGCTTGACACTAACGTATAGATACTCGTCACCATGCCTATACGTCGTACTCAACAAGAAATAATTAGCAAATAGGACACAACACATAATCCCTCAAGCTAAAGTTAGACCAAACACTTACCTCAATGCCTTGAACACAACTCAAGTATCTATTATAGCTTTACCCATGATTCCACCACTAATCCGCTTACTTAATTACATCAATATATGCTAAATGAATCAATCCCAGTGCATGAAAATGAGTTTTCCAAAATTTTATCCAAAAAATCAAAAATTATCATGGGCCCACGTGGTCAAAACTCGAGGTTCGAACCTAAATCCGATTCCCCCATGAACTCAAATATATAATTTATTTTCAAATCGGACCTCAAATTGAGGTCCAAATCTCCAATTTCTGAAAAACCTAGGTTCTACCCAAAACACCCAATTTTCCCCATGAAAATCTTTGATTTTAGGTTGAAATCATGTTAAAAGATGTTAATGATTGAAAGAAATGAGTAAAACTAACTTACAATAGATTTGGAAGAAGTATTGTTCTTGGAAAATCGCCCAAAGGAGTTGTGTTTTGAAAAAGATGTGAAAAATAACTTAAAATCGGCTAAGTATAGAAAAATGCAGGTTTCAGAAGTGGGAATTACAAACAGGGGTTCGCAATTGCGAACCCCGACCTCTCAGATGTGGGAAATGCAAAACATAGTTTGTATTTGCGCATCCTTCAGAAATTCCCAGATGTGTCGCATTTGCGACCTCAGACGGAAAAGGGAAGCTTCGCATTTGCAATCCCAGACGTCGCATTTGCAAACAAATTTGTCGTATTTGCGACCAGGCCTGCCCAGGTCTCTTCCTCGCATTTGCGAGCTCACATTTGCGAGACTGACTTCTCAAATGCGAAGCCTGCAGATCAGAAATACCAGCTATTTTTTAAAGTCCAAAAATGCACCCGTGGCCTATCCATAGCTCACCCGAGCCCTCGGGGCTCCAAACCAAATATACTCACGACCTCAAAAATATTCTACGGACTTATCCGTGTGATCAAATCGCGAAAATAACATCATATACATCGAATTAAACCTCAAAATCCATGAATTCTTTCAAACTTCTTAAAACATCAATTTTTTCATTTAAAGTCTGAATCACATCAAACAACATCCGTTTTTCACCAAACTTCACAGAAACGTCTTACATCATATATAAGACCTGTACCGGGTACCGAAACTAAAATACGGACCCGATACCATCAGGTACTAATCAAATTTCATTTCAAAACCTTATAACAATTTTCGAAAATAATTTATTGTAAAAATTCAATTCTCGGGCTTGGAGCCTCGGAATTCGATTCAGGGCATACGACCAAGTCCCATATTTTCCTACGGACCTTTCGGGACCATCAAATTATGGCCCCGTCCGGGTTCATTTACCTAAAATGTTGACCGAAGTTAAATTAACTCATATTATAATAAAAACTTATTATTTTTCACAAATTTATATTTAAGCTTTTCAGCTACTGCACACGCAAATCGATGTGATAATAAATGAGGTTTTCAAGGACACGGAGACACAAAATTTAATTAAAAGCAAGTGATGACCCCTTTGGGTCGTCATAAGATGTTTATGAGTTGCAAATATTATTGGATTCTACCAAACATTTAGAGATCTTTCTTTTTGTGCATTTAGAAACCAAAATACGGGCATGATACCATCAAGTTCTAATCAAATTTCATTTCAAAACCTTATAACAATTTCCGAAAATAATTTATTTTAAAAATTCAATTCTCGGGCTTGGAGCCTCAGAATTCGATTCAGGGCATACGACCAAGTTCCATATTTTCTTACGGACCCTTCGGGACCGTCAAATCATGGGTCTGTTCGGGTTCATTTACCTAAAATATTGACCGAAGTCAAATTAACTCATATTATAATCAAAACTTATTATTTTTCACAAATTTATATTTAAGTTTTCCAGCTACTGCACACGCAAATCGATGTGATAATAAATGAGGTTTTCAAGGCCATGAAAATATAAAATTTAATTAAAAGCAAGTGATGACCTCTTTGGGTCGTCATAAGATATGTTTATGAGTTGCAAATATTATTGGATTCTGCCAAACATTTAGAGATCTTTCTTTTTGTGCATTCTTTCCTTTACGTTATGAAAAGGAGAAGCTAAGATATTAGTTATTTGAAGATATATTTTAGTCCCTTTTGATCTGGATATGTATTGTGTTGATCCATCGGCATGATGAACATTTTATCATTTGTTTGTGTAATTATGATGATGGTCCTATATTCTCAAGATTCCTTTGTTTTTTCCTTTTTTGGTATTTCGTCTTGGCTCTTTTTCTCATTGCATGGGAAGATAGTGGAAACAAGATTCTAAAGAATAAGGTATATCAATTAAGCTCTTTACCTGACAAAACTGAGTTGTCTTTGACAGTATTGATCATATAATTAAATTTACCAAGTATAAGGGATAAACTTGATATTCGTATAAAGCCTAATAAGTTAGGTACAATATTTGAATGGATAAGAATCTTTGTAGAGTAGTTTTTTTCAAACCCTTTATAGCTTATCCATAGATTTTATTAGGGGTGTACATGGACCGGATTAGTTCGATTTTTATCAAATCAAACTAAATCAACTAAATCAAAATTTGTGATCATATAATAAAAATAGATCACTTCATATTTAACTACATATCCCATAAGAGAATCGTAAATATTTCTAAATAATTTTTATAGAAAATTCTATAAAAAATTTTAAAAGCATATAAACAAAATTATATACTTATATGTCGGTTTGGTTTGAATCTTTTTTATTCAATACCAAATCAAATCAAATCAAACTTGATCGGAATTTTTAATCGATTTTATTTGACTTTTCGATTTGATGCATTTTTGTATATCACTTGTATGCTGTAGGAGACTAATAACTCTCCTATTTCGAATCAAAATACGCAAATTTCCCTTTCATTCACAAACTCTTACGTTTTCTGTAAATTGTTTTGTTCATATATTCCCTCAGTTTTAAGTTGTTTGTCTTAATTTGACTTGACACAAAATTTAATACAAAAATGAAGATTTTTGAGACTTATGGTCTTAAATATGCCATAATATTTGTGTGACTATAAGCTTTTAAAATGTGTGGTTGATAATAGGCAAAATCTAGATGATTTAGCTATTATTTATGCCTTCACTTGATTATATTCCAAGGTCATATTATGATTAATTGATGAAATATGGGCTCTAATTTTAAATTGTATATATTTCAGGTTAAGGAGCTTATGGTATGCAAGAAAATGTGATCTGGGACCATTTTGGAGCAACAAAGACCCCTCGTAGCATGAGTATGGTTGAAGACAAGGCAAAAAATCAAGGCCACTGCACAACTGAGCTACCAAATGCACTGCATCGCTAATAAATGCGCGGTCAAGGCAGAACATCAGCAAAAATGTGCGGCCATATGCGCGCCCAAATGCACTGCAGCGCTAGTCCAAAATCCGGCGCTGGTTCACTGGGGGTAAAAGTGAAAATCTGGAGAAAAATTCACTTAACCTATATAAGGTCAAGCTCGCCCAAAGGAGTTTTATCAAGGTTTTCATAGGCTAAAGCAAGACATAGAGAGGCAAGGAGGGATTTGGATCATCAAGCTTCTTTTCTTCTATTTGTTTTTGCTAATTGTGATGAAATTGAATCTAATTGTGATGAACAATAGTATGAGTAGCTAAAACCAATTGGTTTATCATCTTGGGTTGTTTATTTAATTCTTTTATTAATTATTTTGTTGCGTAGCTAACAGTGAAGCACTATCTACGAATCTAAAGTTGAACTCGAAAGTGAGAATTCTAGGTTGCATATAGAATTAAATAGAGCAGGTTCTTGAACCCGGGCCTCGGGAACGGATTTCCAATTAGGATAGACATATACCCACTTTCCTTGTTTTGTTAAAATACATGAATTGTAAATACGTTCTTATTAATCTTAACTCCATAGAAATATAGGCATTGAGTTAACTTGAGCAGGTGAGTAAGAAGTCGACAGATTCTTACGAGCAATATAAACCTTGTCAATCAATAACCCAGATAAATTGATTAGTCATTTTAAGCTAAGGACACAACAAGACTGTTAACTAGCCCATGACCCTGGAATATCCTCTCCTACTGCGTGTTATTTGAAACTGCTATTTGTTTGGTTAATTGCTTTAGTTAGATTATTTTTTGATAATTTAGGTAGTAAAATACATCTTCATTCTGTGACATATCTCTTGAATAAGTAGAATAATTGGGTTTGAATCAGTCAATAGTTGATCACAAGTCTTCGAGGGAACAATACTCTACTCACTACTCTATTACTTGACGATCACGTGCACTTGTGTGGGTGTTTTTGGTCGCAACAAGTTTTTGGCGCTGTTGCCGGGGACTTAGAAATTAGCTACTTGACTGACTTGAGATTTTATTATTTATTTATTCGAGTTTAACTTTCAGTTCACTTTGGTTGTGCTAATACAGGATTTTCTATTGAATGCGAAGAAGTAGAAGCACAAACAATCTCCTTCCTCTCGATCCGAAAATTGAACAAACACTTCACAGATCGAGGAGGGAGGTGGACGCTAGAACCAGAATTGAAAGAGAGTTGGACATTGTAATTCAACCATAACCAATTGAGATGGCACGTAATGAGGAACACGCGGTGATTGAAGCCGCAAGGCCCAATTTGGCTAATATGACTCAGGTTATCGTGAATCCTGATATCACTGGGCACTTTGAACTGAAACAATACATGGTGCAGATGATCTAGTCTACAGGGAAATTTGTGGGTCTACATCATGAAGATCCACAGAGGCATATCTAGAATTTTTTGGAAATTACGGATACTTACAACTATCCGAACGTTTCCAAAGACTATGTCAGGCTTATACTTTTTCCCTTTTCTTTGGTCGGGGAAGCTAAGGAGTGGTTGAATAAGGAGACAGCCAATTCAATCTGCACGTGGGATGATCTGGAAAGAAAGTTCTTAATCAAGTTTTTTCCCACCAAGAAAACAAAGATGCTGAGGAGTCAAATTCTTGGGTTCGAGCAACGAGCTGTCGAGACACTTCGCCAAGCATGGGAAAGGTACAAGAAGCTGCTAAGAGACTGTCCTCACCATTGCCAGACAGACGAGGTATTGGGTCACACTTTTGTAGATGGGCTAGATGATGCTTCAAAGATGAATCTCGATTCAGCTTGTGGGGGTAGTTGCATGGCCAAACCGTACAGTGAAATCCAACTCCTACTGAATACTTTTACTGCTAATGATAATAACTGGCAAGGTGATGGTGACTCACGAAAGGAAGCGAAGCAAAAATCAGCTGGGTTACTTGAGCTCGATGGGGTATCAGCAATGAGAGCCGAAATTGTAAGGCTGTCCAATCAGATGACGAGGATGACAATGCAACAGCCACTACCAATGCAACAGGTACAACAGATGACTATTTGTTGCGAACTGTGTGGTGACAGTCATATGAATGACATGTGCTCCATGAATCCAGAATCCATTTATTATGTGGGGCAGCAAAATAGGGGCCAGCTGAACCAACATGCACAATACGGGAATTCTTACAATCCAAATTGGAGGAATCATCCCAACTTCTCATGGGGTGAAAATCAGCAGAATAAGAATCAGTATAGGCCCCAGGGGAGTTTTAATCAGCCTCAGAGACCACGCCAACACATGGAAGAAAGTACAAATGATTTACTAAAAAAGTTGTTGATTGAGAATCAGCAGCTCAGGACCGACTTCAGAAATCTTGAGAGGCAGATGGGGAAGTTAGAAACGACTCAAATACTAGACCTTCAGGCGCTCTCTCCAGTGATACAGAAAAAAATCCTCAAGTGAATGCAGTTACATTTAGAAACGGGAGGGAACTTGAGGAAGTGCCAAAGAAAAGGAAAGAAAAGCCCGTGCTGGAAGGGGAGTTGATACCTAAAGTGACAAATGAGCCAAAGAAGACTGATGAAATTCCAGAGCCAGTGGAGGCCCCAAGGCCACCACAACCTTTTCCCAGAGATTGCAGAAAAAGAATGATGATCGCATGTTCAGCAAATTTCTCTCCATGTTGAGTCAGGTTCAATTGAATATCCCACTTGTTGATGTACTTCGTGAAATTCCAAAGTATGCTAAGTACATAAAAGACATAGTGTCTCACAAGAGAAGATTAATTGAATTTGAGACAGTTGCACTTACTGAGGAGCGCACTTCTAGGGTCCAAAATAAGCTCCCTCAAAATCTTAAGGATCCTGGCAGCTTCACGATTCCTGTGCGCATTGGTAATATTGATATGGGTCGTGCTCTTTGTGATTTGAGGGCAAGTATAAATCTGATGCCCCTATCGTTGTTCAGGCAATTGGGTTTTGGAGCTCCGAGGCCAACTACTGTGATAATACAGCTGACTGACAGGTCGATAGCACACCCTGAAGGGGTGATTGAAGATGTGTTGCTGCAAATTGGGAAATTCATTTTCCCTGCTGATTTCATTATCCTTGATTATGAGGCTGATGAATTGGTCCAAATCATATTAGGGCGACCTCTCTTAGCGACTGGTGAGACAATTATCAAAGTGAGAGAGGGAAAGATGATCTTGAGGGTAGATGATGAGGAAGCAGTTTTCAATGCCTACAAAGCAATCCAAATCCCTCGTCACTATGAGGAGCTATCCATGATATCAGCTATTGAGGTTCATAAGCAGATTCGTGATCCAAGTGTGTATTTAGATGATTCTCTAGAGAAAGCACTTATGTTGTTTGATAGCCTGGTAAATGATGAGGAGGTCGAGGAGATGATGCACATTCTTGATACATCTTGTGCATACATGCAGGGGACACACCCCTTTGAACCTTTGAACAAGCCACAAGGAACTCCTCCAAAGCCGTCAATTGAGGAAGCCCCAAAACTGGAGCTTAAACCACTCCCATATCACTTGCAATATGCTTATTTAGGAGATTCTGACACCTTACCTGTTATTGTTTCTTCTGACTTGTCTAAATTGCAGGAAGAAAAGCTGTTGAGAGTACTACGTGAGCACAAGAGAGCAATTGGATGGACGATGTCCGACATAAAGGGCATTAGTCCAGCCTTTTGCATGCACAAAATCCTCATGGAGAGAGGACACAAGCCCAGTGTGGAGCAACAACGACGACTCAACCCAATCATGAAAGAGGTGGTAAGAAAAGAAGTGATCAAGTGGCTTGATGCAGGTATTGTATTTCCTATCTCAGGCAGCAAATGTGTAAGCCCAATCCAATGTGTACCCAAGAAAGGGGGGATGACTATAGTAGTTAATGAGAATAATGATTTAATCCATACAAGAACTGTTACCGGGTGGAGAATTTGCATTGACTATAGAAAATTGAACAGTGCCACCCGGAAGGACCACTTTCCCCCCTTTATCGACCAAATGCTTGATAGATTAGCTGGCCAGGAATATTACTGCTTCTTGGATGGTTACTCTGGGTATAATAAGATTTCTATAGCCCAGAGGACCAAGAGAAGACCACTTTTACGTGTCCTTATGGCACATATGCGTTCAAGAGAATGCCCTTTGACCTTTGTAATGCACCTGCGACGTTTCAAAAGTGTATGATGGCCATTTTCACTGATATGGTCGAGAGGTTTGTAGAAGTAATCATGGATGTCACACCTCCTTTTTCACCTACACCCCCCAAGGGCACAAAGGGAGTTTTTCCACTTAAAGGACAATCGGAACGAGATTTAGTTTATTAATTATTCAGAGTCGCCACTTAGGAGATTAATGGTGTCCCAAGTCACCGGTTGTATCCCGAACCGAGGAAAAATATGACTCTGTTACAGTCCGCAAATCAGAAATTCGAGTAAAGAATTCTGTTAACCAAGGAGAAGGTGTTACGCATTCCCAGATTCCGTGGTTCTAGCACGGTCACTTAACTGTTGCATTGATTTATCTGATTTTAATACATGCTAGCTTATGTGCCTTTTATTCGTAAACCGCTTTTTATCATTGTTTATTTTAAAAGAATTGTGACGTCGTGAAAACACGTTTCTACCACATCGTAATCAATGCACCCATGATTGTCAACACATTTCGATTTCGTCGAGATTTGGATTTGGGTCGCATCAATGCACACCCGAGTTTAGGAATGTAATTTTATTAAAGTCATGCCTAAAGAGTCTAACGTATTATTATTTTGGGGAAGGCCGTGAAATTTGCTAAACGACCCATCCCGAAATCTAAGTATTTTAGTAAAATATTTATTGAGGGCCCTGCAATTTATTTATTTTGTTCGGCGAGGCTCGTCTCATTTTTATTTTAAAAAAAACAAGCCTAAAAATCAACTATGGTTTTCTATTTGTGTTCTGTCTCTAAAAGAAATAAAGACATAAGCCCAGTCGATTATTGTGTTATTAGGTTACAGTAAACCTAGTGGAAACCCATTCCAAGACTGGCCATCCGTGAATTTTAGCCCAGGCCCAACAAATTTGTGTTGATTTATTCTGGCAGCATGAGAAAAACAGTATGGCAAACATTTTAATATGAGCCAAAATTCATTCAGTTATCAAGTACACCTAAACCAAGGAAACTTGCAAACTAACACTAACTTTCATGCAAATTTGAGCAACCCCAGCGACTTTACAATGCAGCTATATACTTAACACTGACTTGCGCCTCAGATCTTTGTTTCAACACTTCACTTACATAAGCGGCCAATTATCTTATTTATACTATTGAGCTCCTCAATTTATCAATGATGAAAAAATTAACGACCAAAGCTAGAACAAATCAGTTATTTTGCAACCAACTCAGGCTGACCTTATTCTACTAATATGACCCCTGATTTAAGAAATGGGCTGGAAAAAAAATCACATTATACTATACTATACTACTTAACAATTAATTGAACTAAACTAAAGTAACTAACTATAGAGTTCTCATAACAGTCCATAGAAATCTATTATGACCTTAAACAACAGACAATCCCAATCCACATAATTCATACAGTTAGGATTCCAATTCAAACAGTCCGCATCATAGCTATTTAAACAAGTTCTATTCGTTCAAACTAAGGTGACTTAAACATTCTGAACGAACACAAGGAGAGTAATATGGGAGCTAAAGCAATAGTGAACATTTGCACTTCAACTTCTCTTTCAATTAGACTTCATTCAATTTGATATCTATACATCACTCAAGGTGGAGATGAGTACCTGGAAACAGAAATAGGAGGAAGAAAGTGAGATGAACAACAGCCCAGAAACAGCAAATCGATATTCACCAGCAAGTACAAAGCCCAGATTTAAGTGTAAATAAGATCTAGTATTCGAAATCAACCCATACTGCCTTAATGTCACCCCAAATTGACTCGGACTAACAAACCAAAGTAGACCTCGACCCTCAGCAACCAAACAACAACGAAATGGACTCAGATTCAAATACGCTCAATTTCTACTTTTCAGCTACCAATTGTTGAATCAGAATATCAAAATCAGTCATCCAAACTTGAGGTTAAACCAAAGTGATCAATGGAAACAGTGATGTTTTTGGATTTTTGAAGTTTTTTCTGTTCTTTTTTTTGATTGATTTTTTTTTTTGTAAGAAAAGCTAAAATCTAAGAATAATTTTTTGAGCTGGAATTTGAACTTTCAGATCTGGAAAAAGACTGGAGCACCCTGTTTTTTTGGGGGGAATTCTCAGGTTCCCAAAACTTGTGTGTCAAGGCATTAATGATGCCTTTTTATAGGCAAAGGAGGTGCAAGTCAGATTTTCAGCCTTTCACAACAGTCCCCCCTCATTTTCAGTTTTAACCCCCTATTTATTAACTTGTTACTCAAGTAAGTCTACTAACTTCCCTGAAATTGCACCTAAGTACCTATTCTAGAAGGTTCTGGCCTATTCTACCAAATTCTTCCCCATCCCAAATACCTAAACTATCCCTGTCTTTAAACTAGATTTAAATCCATAACCAAACAGATCCCTAAGCTCTAATTTACCAATTACTGAGGAACAGTCCTAACACTTCATCAAACGACCATCACAAATTCAATATGAAATCAGATTGTATCATCTTAATCAATTAAAACGCAATTAGACTAATTAGTGAGCTGTTCTTGACAACTAAACAAAAATGAAACAGTTAACTAATTGGAACGAGAATTGAACCTAACAACATCAATCACCTTAGAGAAGTAGAATGCCCAAAATTAAACTAAACTAAATGCTAAACAAGAAAACTAATGACGAACTAACAATTAACATGTTTTGGACAACAATCCAAATAGTAACAATTTTAGCAATTAACTCGAAATAGATAACATTGAATCCAATCCATTAATGACACAAAGAGCACATTGGGAAGAAAACAATACGAATTAAACAACAACAAAAAAAACAAAAGAATAACTCTAAGAGACTCACTGGCGACTTTCCGGATTCAACTTGACTGCCTTCCATGAAGTTTGAGGTTGACGACATCGAATTCCTTGCGAGGGAAGCAAAGAGACTCTGGTACATTCACTTGAAATCAATAGGACAAATTAGGGTTTTTTTGACCGATTTGGATTCGAAATTCAAGGGGCTCGGTCATGTTTTAAAGGAGGTTATTTGTAGATTGGTGATGAGGAGATGGAGGAGGTTCCATGGTATGAATTTGAATCGATTTGGATGGTGTTGCCGCCGTGGACGGCGACAACTCTTTTAATTATTCGACGCTGTCCAGTAAGATTCGAGAGATGACAATGGCAGATTCATGACGGGGACGCTGGGGTGGTGTAGGGGTGTGAATTTGGGAGCCATCGGCGATGGTGGCGATTTCTCCGGTGGCGGAGGGCGCGAGGTTGATGAGAGAGGTACGAGAAAACAACTGGTTTGTCTCTAGGGTTCAATTAACCTTCACACATTTTTATTAAATTCCTGAGGAGGAATTGTGACCGTTGGATGATGGGTACGGAGGGTCAAGATTTGATTAAAATCAAATGCATCATTTGTATAAGGGAGGTCTGGACCGAGTACTGAGATTGGGTTGGGCGGCCTGGGCACTTTTGGTTTGGGCTGAAGCAGAATAAACGGGAATAGGCCCAACTCGGTAACCCCCTTTGTTTTCTCTTTTCTTTAATTTTTCTTATTATTTCCTTTTTTTTGTTTTCCACTTTATAATTTTGTATATTTTTTTGATTTTATAAAGATTAAAATAAAATCCTAATATATTTCAAAACTAAACTAATTAACTCCTAAATTTATTTAAAAATTATTTCATGACAGATTCACAATTAAACAATTAAACTGTGAACTATTTTTGTTATTTTTTCATATTTTGTTCTAAACAAATTAACCCCTAATTAGTCCTAAAATATGAAATTAAATCCTAAATGCAAATGCATATTTTTTTATATTTTCATATGAATTAACATGCACGAATAAAATGCAAACAATTAACACAAAATTCACAAAAATTGTAAAAATAAGATTTTTTTGTTTGAATTTTATGGGAATAATTCATATATAGAGAAAAAATCACGTGCTCATAGCTGCCCCTCTTTGCTCGGAAACACGAAGAGTTTTCGTGCAAAGAAACGTGAGCAAATACAAGCGATTTTTGCCCGTTTGAACATTCCGTGTGAAGCATTTTTTGAAAAAGTTGACCGCACCCTGCTTCAGAGGTTGCCTACATATCATGGGCTAAATAGGAATCAGGTCAGTGTAGTTTGGGAATGTCTGGTAGCTGGGACTACCAGGAGCTGTGATTTCACTGCTGTTGCTGCTGTTACTGCTCACTGACCTCCTTATTACACCGTGTCAAGATAAAAAGAAGCTAGCCTAAGCTATGACCTAGGAGTTACAAAAGATCCTATCTATATCTTTAAAGTTCCTCTTGTGTTTCCTTGAACTTGTATCTTGTGTTCCTCCAATGAAATTCTTGTTGTTGCCTTGATGATGTTCTGCCATTCCTCTTGTTGATGCTCGACTACCACAATTTGAAATATGTGTTCATTTTTCAGGTGGGCTCCTGCTTGTGATGCTTGAAAAAGGTATTCCCTTGTTCTCCAGGTGGGCTCCTGCTTACGATGCTTGAAAAGTATTCCCTTGTTCTCCAGGTGGGCTCCTGATTGCAACAAAATAGACAAACAAAGAAAATTTTTCTGCCCCAGTCTGTTAACTGGGCATATCATGCTATCAGATATTAAAAATTAAAAGTTAAAATTTGAATTGCACTTCTCTTGTTCTCTAGGTGGGCGCCTGACTGCTGAAACTTGAAAAATATTTCCTTGTTCTCCAGGTGGGCTCCTCACTGCAACAAAATAAACAAACAAAGAAAATTTTCTGCCCTAGTTTGTTAATTGGGTACAACATGTTATCAAATATTAAAAATTAAAAGCTAAAATTTGAATTGCACTTCCCTTGTTCTCCAGGTGGGCGCCTGACTGCTGAAACTTGAAATGTATTCCCTTGTTCTCCAGGTGGGCTCCTGCTTGCTGAACTTGAAAAGTATTCCCTTGTTCTCCAGGTGGGCTCCTGACTGTAACAAAATAGACAAACAAAGAAAATTTTCTGCCCCAGTTTGGTGGCTGGGTACATCATGTCATCAAATATTAAAAATTAAAAGCTAAAATTTGAATTGCACTTCCCTTGTTCTCCAGGTGGGCGCCTGACTGCTGAA
>MU771146.1:3244-17337 GCA_026770625.1 Nicotiana glauca | reverse complement strand
TATCTTAAACATGCAAACTTTAGAAAGAACTTATATTCTTTTTATGCCAAGTTATGTTTCTCATGATTGTTTTGAAATTCAAACTAAGTCCCATTTTCCAGGAGGGTCCTGAGAATTTCCAGTCATACCTGTTTGGGTCCTGCATTTCCTTACGGAAGGTTTCTCTGAAGCTTCTGCCCATGTTTCAAAGAAAATATCTTGTTAGTTTAAAACATTGTGGTTGGTTTGTGGCCTTGAACTTTGAAGGTGGCCCAACATCCTCCATTTGTTGCATTGCATGAATTGTCGTCTCCCTCAATCCTCATGTCTCATATGAATCCCAAAGCATGTCTATTGTCCCCACTTCATGTATATGATGTTCTTTCTTGACTTAACCACTGGCTTCGGCCTTGAGTTGGTTGTTCTTTCACTCACCATTTCACGACCTTGCTCGTTCCTTAACCCAGAGAATACCTCTTCTCATTCAGACCCAATACTCTCTATTTATGCACCGCTCATACCGACATTTACCAAACCATTGTGTTTCATATGGACTCCCAAGCATATTCATTGCTACCAACTCAGTGCACACACTCACTGGCCCTGGCCTCGAGATCTGTTATTCCTTCATTTTCCATGATAACTTTGATTTTTCTTGGAAAGTCTTGCTCATCACTGGTTTACCACCCTTTGTCCATCCTATCACAGGAAATTCTTTTGATCTATTCACCCTCACCCTTCATCTGTTGCATTGTTCGTGAATTGACGTATATCAAGCCTTTGTATTTCACAATGATTTCCAAAGCATGTTAATTGTTGCCAACTCAGTCATGTTTAATATTATTTCCTGACTTGTGACGCAATTGGAAAGTTTGGCGGCAGATTTTGAAGTCATTTCTTTACTTGTTATGACCAGACAGACTCATGGAGTGAGAGTAAAACAAGGTGGGAGGAGTAGAGTAAAGGATAATGGAAAGAGACAATTCCTAGCAAGAAACCTATAGAGTAACGACCCATCGGATGTGGATACCGAATCTAGCGACCTTGACATGCACCTGCAGCCTACTCTGTATAGCAAATCTGATGTTCAGCTCTTGTTGCACCTTTTGCCGTGGAACTGGTCTTCAATACTTCCTTTGCCCGATATGATCCATCATCCTTGGTCGACTTGTGGTGCCCATAGGGTTTTCACCATCAAGCCTCTCTTATTTTGGTTTTTCTCTCGTCTCACCGTCGCCTTATAGTGCCTGCGAAGGTTTTCACCAATAAGACTCTCTCATTTTTATTTCTCTCAGCTTTCATTGTCTTGGGGTACCCGTGAGGGTTTCTATCAACCAGACTCTCTTATTCTTTATTTCCTTGATTATGACTGAAATGTTGTCCCTGATATGATTCACCTCTGCTTACTTTGACTTGGAATTTCTTGAAGACTGATCAGAATGTCTTTCTTTGGACCGTAATGCAGGCTTTTGGATGGGATTTAGAAAGAAGGATGTAAAAGCTCAAAATATTTTAACGTGGGTTCAAAGTTACAACTTTCGGAATCATTTTTCTTGCAAAATCAACCATAACTTCTGCCCTAGTTTCCTTCTTGGGGATTTTGGACTTTTCTTTTGTTGTGACTGAACCTCAGTGAGGCTTCCTACGTACCCTTTCGGGATCAAGTCGAACGTAGTTCAGACAACTACATTTGTTGTTGCGATTTTTCCTTCTTCCATTTTTCTTTTCCTTTCTTTTCCTTTCTTTTCTTTTCTTTTCATTTTCTTCTTTTCTTTCTTTTCTTTTCTTTTCTTTTCTCTTCTTTTTTTTTTTTTGCTTTTCTCTTTTTATTTTCTTCTTCTTCTTTTCTCCTTTTCTTTTCTCTTCTTTTCTTTCACTATTTTTCTCTTGTTTCTCCACTTACTTCCCCATTCGAACTTGCGAGTCTTATTAATGATTCCGAAAGAAGGGTATACAAGAAAATAATCGAGGCTCAAAGGGGTAACAAAGGATAAAATGTTTAGATAGTAGAATAAAATGCCTTCGTCATTCCAATCTTCAAAACATACCAAATACAAACTACACAGTTAAACGCCTTTTGATTGATTCACATATTTGCCGATTCCTAGCACCATTGGACAACAATCCCGGTACCGTGAACGGTCCCTTTCGACTTGGGGCATTCTTGCCTTTGGCTTTAAACCAATGAGGCATGATGCATTTCCACAATATTTCTTTATGTTCTATTTGCCTCCAGTTTCACTTGATTCAGGCTTCAAAGTATTCCAATATGTTCTTATTTCTTTCGAGTGCCCTTACATCTTCAACATTATTTCATTGCTAAATTGCCCTTTCTAACACCAGGCCGAGAATTATGTGTGCATGTCATATCACTAAAATCAGCGTGAAAAGAATTGTAAAATGACTAGAAATGAAATGACTGGAAATGTCAGGAAACAGAGAATTGTATTAGACTGATGGTGAAAAGTATTGAAACAACAACACAAACAGACTAGACCAGAATTACAAACCTAAACGGCGCTAAAGAAGCTATTATTACTAAACAAAGCAAAGTGGAAAGATAGAAGGGTTTGACTCACAAGACAATATTTGGATTACAACCCTGATATAACCCGGACAATCAAAAATGACACCAAAATAAACCACCAAAACTCCACTCTGGATGAGCAAGAGATGGAGCGTCTTCCCAATTACCACGCCCGACATCTTAGCCACTGAGTTTCACATCAATATTGTCAAGACCAATATTGACTTTAATCAACAAGTTCCTAAGATAAATCGCATGCCCCTTGCCATCGTCATTGACTACAATTACCCCTTCTTGAATCATTCTTTCTATTTTCCTTTTTAAAGATCGACAGTCTTTAATGCTATGCCCCTGGACATTAGAGTGGTACATGCATCGAACAATAGGATCAAAGCCTTTCACATTTGGGTCTGGAGTATATCCAAGGAGCGGCTTAATCAGGACGAGATGTTTTAACTTTTCAAACAAGCTTGTGTAAGATTCACCAATGGGCGTAAAATTATCTTTTTGCCTTTGTTTTCCTCCATGCCTCAATCTTTAGGATTCTAGGCTGCTTGAAAGTGCTGTGAAGACACACGAGAATTTTGGGCTGCTGGTGTCTGCTTCAGGCAGTGACTTGGTGGTGGGACAAATGGCCGGATGTTATTTGGTGTATGGGGTGGCTTATGTGGAGTTTGGAGGCGTTCACGGGGTCGGTATTGTGGCTGAAAGCATTTAGCAAGAACGACCAGCGGACCTTGTCGTCGGCGGAGGCTATGACCTGATGGTTGGACAAAAGATCGGGTGTTTTTCAGGGGATAGGTTTGGGGTTGGTGTTGAGATTGAACAGGTTTGGCAAGAACAATTACCGGACCTTGTTGTGGATGGGGCTCAGCAACACCTTTTCTGTTAATGGCAGGACCATCCCGAGCAACCTGTTCGTTCCACTTGAGCCAAAAATCCTTAAAGCTCTCCTTGGGTTTCTTTTCCGTCTGAGATAGGGAAGGGCAATTTGGGACAATGTCTTTATTATACTGAAAATGTCGCACAAAATCTTGAGCCATGTCACCCAATGTAAGCCACTTGCCAACATCATGACGATTATGCCATTCTAAAGCTGCCCCAGTCAAGCTCTTACTGAAGTATGCCATCAACAAATCATCTTTCTCCCCAATATTTTTCATTTCATCGCAATAGACCCTCAGGCGAGTTACCGGATCTCCATTCCCATCGTACAAGTTAAAATTCGGCACTTTGAACCCTACAGGCAGGCGAATGTCGGGGAACACAGACGATTCTTTGTAAGACATGTTACCATGGTCTCCCATTCCTTGCACGTCCTTTAAGGATTGTTCTTTCGGCTTTATGGCTATTTCATCTCGCCCTACTTTTCCTGTGACCTTTTCATTTCCGGTATGAAGCTCATCCCGAGGGCTCTTCCCGTATTCATTGTTGAGGGTAGCGGATATGACAGGAAACATTAGTGGTGGCGGGGTTGGTTCCTTCCCAGTCATCTAGGCTTGATACATATCGGCCATGTGTCGTCTTAACATCCACACCTCTTCATTCAACCCATTATCAGTCAACTGATGTCGGGTACTGATATTAATCAACTCAGTTCTGTTGTCGTTCGCCATTGCCTTTTGTTCTTGTGTTGCAACGAGGAATTACTGTTTTTAAAACTACAAACCAACCACCTTTCTGAAATGACAAAATGAAGCCACCATGTTAGCGTTAGGGCATTTAGCATATTGATTTTTCTTTCCTTTCTTTCTTGTTTTTCAGCTATTTTCTTTTCTTTTTGTCTTTTGTATTTTTTTTTTCTTTTGGTTATGGTCGAATCCTACGTGGATTGCCTACGTATCATGACCCCGCATGAATTAGACCGAGCGCAGTTCTTGCAAATCAATGCAAAAATAAAGAGATATTTTTTTTTGGATTTTCAAATTTGTTTTCCTTTGAAGGGAAATTACAGAAGCAGACTCCAACTACAAACTCGATGATTAAAACCAGATCAAAATACATCAAAGCTTCGCATCCTTGGACCCGTGGGGCATCACTCAGCATCGCCACAGGCTTCCGCAAGGCTGAGAAGGTTTTAATGTCAACTGAGACTATTTTAACAACAACTGGCCATGTAATGGCTTATTTTGACAAAGTGACTATTTTTGCAAAATTTTGTTTAAGAAACTACAAACTCGATGATTAAAACTATATCAAGAGTACATCAAAGCTTCTCATCTTGGGGCCCATGGGGCATTACTCGGCATCGCCACAGGCTTCCTCAAGACTGAGAAGGTTTCAATGTCATTTGCGACTATTTTAACAAAACTGGCCATGTAATGGTTTATTTGACGAGATGGCTATTTTTGTAAAAATTGGTTTTTTCATTTCTTTATGAAAACAAAAATTCGGTTTACAGATACGACCTTTCAACATTTCCGAAAGGGAGATTTTAAGGTTGTGCCCGCAAATTATTAAAAATTGACTCAGGGTGGCTATTATTGCAAAACGGCCTTCCGGTGTCATTTTGAGGGACATTCGGTTTATTTTAAAATAAGAATAGCGTCACCTGACTTATTTATAACAAAAAATTAAAATTTGACATTTTTTTGGCTATTTTTGCAAAAGGAGTGGTTGGACCCGTCAAGGGTTGCCTACGTATCTCACATTTGGTGAGAATCAAACCAGCGTAGTTCGGGCAAATTAACGAACTATTTTAAAACAAGACTCTTTTTTTTCATTTTTACTTTTTGGCATTTCAAAAGCAAATAACAAAACTACTTTCAAAAGCAATACTTTTTTTTTCATTTTTATTTTTCATGGCAAGACAAACTATTTTTATTTTCTATTTTTTGAAAACAAGACAAAATAACGACCTTTTTTTTTTTCATTTTCAACAAACAAATAAACAACATATTTTTCCTAGCTAAAAGACTCTTTTTCCTTTTCTTTTTCTGCGAACAACTTCAAAAATAATGACTCTTTTTATATTTTTCCTTTGCTTTTAGTAAAACAAACTATTAAAAACAAAACATTTTCATTTTTCATTTTTTTTCGAAATTTTGACAGAGTTTCGACTGCATTTGGGCATCGGTTTTTTTAAAACTAAACAATTAATTCTTTACACTACTATTCCTCTCTTTTTCTCTTTTGCTCAATTTAACAAAATTTTCGATGTTCAAAAGACGGTCAGCATGCGGGCCCAAGATAAATAAATGCAACACGTAAAATGCATAATGGTGGTCGTTTCATATCCGGTTACTTATCCTAGACGGACCCAACCCCTGTGTTGAGTCCCCTAAGTCATATGCACGTGATGCAAATAAGCGCTCCTACTAGGGATCCGACATGAAGTCAAGTTATTCTAGGTACAAAACCTGGGTATGTGTTCTAGACTGTGTACCCGAGCGGACAACTCGAGTCGAGGAGGGGGCTACGTACTGGGAACCAAAAGGCCATCCGGCTTAGTAACTTGTCCGGACTCTTTCTTATTTCAATGTATTGACACTAACAGAATAGGGAGTCTCAACCAGTAAGCACATCCCCGGAGGTGAGAAGAGATGGGTTTCGGCACAGTTTATATACAGTTAAGATAATATCAAAGTGGTAAACATTTAGCACATTAAACATGAAACATGTAGAAAAATTAGATATAACCAAATACAAGAATTTATCTAAGCTCGAATTATGAACCCTAAACAAAATGTTCTGGGTTCTTTTCCCCAGCAGAGTCGCCAAAGCTGTCACACCTCCTTTTTCACCTACACCCCCAAGGGCGCAAAAGGAGTTTTTCCACTTAAAGGACAATTGGAACGAGATTTAGTTTATTAATTATTCAGAGTCGCCACTTGGGAGATTAATGGTGTCCCAAGTCACCGGTTAAATCCCGAACCGAGGAAAAATATGACTTTGTTACAGTCCGCGAACTAGAAATTCGAGTAAGAAATTCTGTTAACCCGGGAGAAGGTGTTAGGCATTCCCAGATTCCGTGGTTCTAGCACGGTCGCTTAACTGTTGCATTTGATTTATCTGATTTTAATACATACTAGCTTATGTGACTTTTATTCGTAAACCGCTTTTTATCATTATTTATTTTAAAAGAATTGTGACGTCGTGAAAATACATTTCGAACCACGTCGCAATCAATGCACCCATGGTTGTCAACACATTTCCACTTCGTCGAGATTTTGATTTGGGTCGTATCAATGCGCACCCGAGTTTAGGAATGTAATTTTATTAAAGTCGTGCCTAAAAAGTCTAACGTATTATTATTTTGGTGAAGGCCGTGAAATTTGTTAAACGGCCTATCCCGAAATCTAAGTATTTTAGTAAAATATTTATTGAGGGAGCTGCAATTTATTTGTTTTGTTCGGCGAGGCTCGTCTCATTTTTATTTTAAAAAAAACAAGCCTAAAAAGGAACTATGGTTTTCTATTTGTGTTCTGTCTCTAAAAGAAATAAAGACAGAAGCCCAGTCGATTATTGTGTTATTAGGTTACCGTAAACCAAATGGAAACCCATTCCAAGACTGGCCAGCCGTGAATTTTAGCCCAGGCCCAACAAATTTGTGTTGATTTATTCTGGCAGCATGAGAAAAACAGTATGGCAAACATTTTAATATGAGCCAAAATTCATTCAGTTCATTCAGTTATCAATTACACCTAAACCAAGGAAACTTGCGAACTAATACTGACTTTCATGCAAATTTGAGTAACCCCAGCGACTTTACAATGCAACTATGTACTTAACACTGACTTACGCCTCAGATCTTTGTTTCAACACTTCACTTACATAAGCGGCCAATTATCTTATTTATACTATTGAGCTCCTCAATTTATCAATGATGAACAAATTAACGACCAAAGCTAGAACGAATCAGTTATTTTGCAACCAACCCAGGCTGACCTTATTCTACTAATATGACCCCTGATTTAAGAAGTGGGTTGGAAAAAAAATCACATTATACTATACTATACTACTTAACAATTAATTAAACTAAACTAAAGTAACTAACTATAGAGTTCTCATAACAGTCCATAGAAATCCATTATGACCTTAAACATCAGACAATCCCAATCCACATAATTCATACAGTTAGGATTCCAATTCAAACAGCCCGCATCATTGCTATTTAAACAAGTTCTATTCGTTCAAACTAACGTGACTTAAACATTCTGAACGAACACAAGGAGAGTAATATGGGAGCTAAAGCAGTAGTGAACATTTGCAGTTCAAGTTCTTTTTCAATTAGACTTCATTCAATTTGATATCTATACATCACTCAAGGTGGAGATGAGTACCTGGAAACAGAAATAGGAGGAAGAAAGTAAGATCAACAACAGCCCAGAAACAGTAAATCGATACTCACCAGCGAGTACACATCCCAGATTTAAGTGTAAATAAGATCTAGTATTCGAAATCAACCCAAACAGCCTTAATGTCACCCCAAATTGACTCGGACTAACAAACCAAAGCAGACCTTAACCCTCAGCAACCAAACAGCAACATAAATGGACTCAGATTCAAATGCAGTCAATTTCTACTTTTCAGCTACCAATTGTTGAATCAGAATATCAAAATCAGTCATCCAAACTTGAGATTAAACCAAAGTGATCAATGGAAATAGTGATGTTTTTGGATTTTTGAAGTTTTTTCTGTTCTTTTTTTTATTGATTTTTTTTTTGTGTAAGAAAAGCTAAAATCTAAGAATAATTTTTTGAGCTAGAATTTGAACTTTCAGATCTGGAAAAAGACTGGAGCACCCTATTTTTTTGGGGGGAATTCTCAGGCTCCCAAAACTTGTGTGTCAAGGCATTAATGATGCCTTTTTATAGGCAAATGAGGTGCAAGTCAGATTTTTAGCCTTTCACAACAGTCCCCCCTCATTTTCAGTTTTAACCCCCTATTTATTAACTTGTTACTCAAGTAAGTCTACTAACTTCCCTGAAATTACACCTAAGTACCTATTCTAGAAGGTTCTGGCCTATTCTACCAAATTCTACCCCATCCCAAATACCTAAACTACCCCTGTCTTTAAACTAGATTTAAATCTATAACCAAATAGATCCCTAAGCTCTAATTTACCACTTACCGAGGAACAGTCCTAACACTTCATCAAACGACCATCACAAATTCAATATGAAATCAGATTGTATCATCTTAATCAATTAAAACGCAATTAGACTAATTAGTGAGCTGTTCTTGACAACTAAACAAAAATGAAACAGTTAACTAACTGGAACGAGAATTGAACCTAACAACATCAATCACCTTAGAGAAGTAGAATGCCCAAAATTAAACTAAACTAAACGCTAAACAAGAAAACTAATGACGAACTAACAATTAACAGGTTTCGGACAACAATCCAAATAGTAACAATTTTAGCTATTAACTCGAAATAGATAACATTAAATCCAATCCATTAATGACACAAAGAACACATGGGGAAGAAAAAAATATGAATTAAACAACAAGAAAAAAAACCAAAAGAAAAACTCTAAGAGACTCACTAGCGACTTTCCAGATTCAACTTGACTGCCTTCCATGAAGTTTGAGGCTTATGACATCGAATTCCTTGTGAGGGAAGCAAAGAGACTCTGGTACATTCACTTGAAATCAATAGGACGAATTAGGGATTTTTGACCGATTTGGATTAGAAATTCAAGGGGCTCGATCATGTTTTAAAGGAGGTTATTTGTAGATTGGTGATGCGGAGATGGAGGAAGTTCCATGGTATGAATTTGAATTGATTTGGACGGTGTCGCCGCCGTGGACGGCGGGGACGGCGGCAATTCTTTCAATTATTCGACGCTCTCAGTAGGATTTGAGAGATAATAATGGCAGATTCATGACGGGGACGCTGATGCGGTGTAAGAGTGTGAATTTGGGAGCCATCAGTGATGGTGATTTCTCTAGTGGTGGCGGCGGCGCGGTTGATGAAAGAGGTACGAGGAAACGACTGGTTTATCTCTAGGGTTCAATTAACCTTCAGACACTTTTATTAATTTCCTAAGGAGGAATTGTGATCGTTGGATGATGGGAACGGAGGGTCAGGATTTGATTAAAATCAAATGCATCATTTGTATAAGGGAGGTCTGGACCGGGTACTGAGATTGGGTTGGGCGGCCTGGGCACTTTTGGTTTGGGCTGAAGCTGAATAAACGGGAATAGGCCCAACTCGGTAACCCCCTTTGTTTTCTCTTTTTTCTTTCTTTTCTTGAATTTTCCTTATTATTTCCTTTTTTTTCCACTTTATAATTTTGTATATTTTTTCTAATTTTATAAAGATTAAAATAAAATCCTAATATATTTCAAAACTAAACTAATTAACTCCTAAAATTACTTAAAAACTATTTCATGACAGATTCACAATTAAACAATTAAACCGTGAACTATTTTTGTTATTTTTTCATATTTTGTTCTAAACAAATTAACCCCTAATTAGTCCTAAAATATGAAATTAAATCTTAAATGCAAATGCATATTTTTTTTGTATTTTCATATGAATTAACATGCACGAATAAAATGCAAACAATTAACATAAAAATTGTAAAAATAAGATTTTTTTTTGTTTGAATTTTATGGGAATAATTCATATATTGAGCAAAAATCGCGTACTCACAATGGATGATATTTCTGTTTTTGGATGTTCTTTCGATAATTGCTTAATGAACCTTGATAAGGTACTTGCTCGGTGTGAAGAGACTAACTTGGTGCTAAACTGGGAAAAGTGCCATTTCATGGTACGAGAAGGTATAGTCTTGGGACACAAAGTGTCCAAATATGGTTTGCAAGTGGACAAGGCAAAGGTGGAAGCAATTGAAAAATTGCCCCCAACGATATCTATCAAAGGCATACGCAGTTTCTTGGGTCGTGCAGGTTTTTGTAGTCGTTTTATTAAAGATTTCTTGAAAATTTCCCCTCCCTTGTGCAGGTTGCTTGAGAAGGATGTTTCCTTTAAATTTGATGATGCCTGTCTGAAGGCATTTGAGGAGCTAAAGGGCAGGTTGGTGACTGCACCGATCATAGTTGCTCCGGATTGGGAGCAACAATTTGAACTGATGTGCGATGCGAGCGACTTGGCTGTTTCTGTTTTGGGGCAAAAGAGAAACAAGATCTTTCACTCTATCTACTATGCTAGCAAAACCCTGAATCCAGCTCAGATGAACTATACTGTCACTAAAAAAGAATTACTTGCAGTGGTGTGGGCGTTTGACAAGTTCCAGTCATATCTTGTGGGGACCAAAGTCATCGTCTACACCGATCATTCAGCCATCAGGTACTTGTTTGAGAAAAACGACGCGAAGCCGAGACTAATTCGGTGGGTCCTACTGTTGCAAGAGTTTGATTTGGAGATCCGGGATCGTAAAGGAATAGAAAATTAAGTGGTTGATCACCTATCCAGATTAGAAAATCGAAACCATGTGGTGGAAGGGGGTGAAATCAAAGAAACATTCCCGGATGAGCAATTATTGACAATCACCTCAAGCAAAGCTCTGTGGTATGCAGACTATGTGAATTTTATTGCAAGTGGGGTGACACCACCAGAATTGACACTAGACAATAGAAAAAGGTTCTTGCATGATGTGAGGCTTTACATGTGGGATGAGCCATTCTAGTATAGGCTCTGTGCTGATAAGTTAGTGCGGAGGTGCATTCCTGAGGAAGAAATGAGTTCCATACTTCATAGCTGTCACTCCTCGCCATATGGGGGTCATCACGGTGGAGACAAAACTGCTCAGAAAGTGCTGCAATCAGGTTTTTATTGGCCAAAATTGTTCAGGGACGCACACTGTCACGAACGTAGTTCACCAATTGTGAACATGTCATGACGGCACCTAGTCTTTGCGACCAGGTAAGCCTAACACATTGCGGAAGTAATAACAATTGCTAAAAATTATAATCAAAACTAAATATTAGGAATAATGTATACAGTTGCCGCCTGACACATACACTTTAATACCAAACACTGAAATAACCTCCAAGACCCGGAAACCCACGGGCAACACAGGTTATGAGAAATCTAACACTGCTCTAATCACCAGAATAGTCTAATACAAAGAAGGATCGAAATAACATCTAATCACTAGGGGTAAAATGAGAAGTAGACTTTGCGGATCTGCGGACGTAGCAGATGTATACCTCAAGTCCCCAATACGCTCCCTGACAGCTACTGATGGTACACCTGCTCAGAAGCACCTGGATCTGCACATGAAAAACATGCGCAGAAGAGGCATGAGTACACCACAGCGGTACTCAGTAAATGCCAAGTCTAACTTCGGTTGGGTACTGACGAGCAAAGGCCAGGGCCCTACTGAGACAGAAATAATAAAATAGCAAGATATTAACAGTATCGAAGTCTAATGAAAACTAATAAACATAGCTATGCGATAAGACGTATCGATGAAATATAGTACTGCAAGACAAAATAGAAACACAGAGTAAATACAACAAAATTTACAAGAATACCGACGAGAGTCTTCCAGGATACCGTTCTGTAGCCCTTTTCTCAACTGTCCAATGGAACTTCCCGGGATACCGTCCCGTAGTCCAAATATCATATCAATATCAAAGACTCTCCCGGGATACCGTCCCATAATCCAATCATCAGTGTGCAGGGGGATCTCCCGGGATACCGTCCCGTTGTCCCAAAATAAAAGTGAAGGGGGATCTTCCGGGATACCGTCCCGTAGTCCCAAAATAAAAGTGCAGGGGGATCTCCCGGGATACCGTCCCGTAGTCCCAAAATAAAAGTGCAGGGGGATCTCCCGGGATACCGTCCCGTAGTCCCAAAATAAAAGTACAAGGGGATCTCCCGGGATACCGTCCCGTAGTCCCAAAATAAAAGTACAGGGGGAACTCCCGGAATCCCGCATCCGTAGTCTCAAAATAAACAAACAAGGGGGAACTCCCAGAATCCCGCATCCGTAGTCGCAATGTAAATGCGCAACCAACATCAGAGAAATATTCAGAAATTTAAGTACAACAATACAAGGCATCATGGAATACTGGCCTAACATGCTCCACGTAATCACAATTAAGACAATTTAAACAAATAGGCAGCTTGGATCAATTAAACATGCTCTTCTACACTAGCACAGGCTATAAAAGCAAGTAAAGTAAGGCAAATATGAAAGAGAATCCAACTCAAGTAATTAAGTAAAAATCCGGGTTTTCAACAATTTGCTCAAGTACGCGCTTGTCACCTCACGTACAAGGCATTCAATTTACCAATTATCACATCCTAAGGGACGAAGTTCCCCACACAAGGTTAGGCAAGCCACTTACCTCGAACCAGTGCGAAATCAACTAGGGAGTGATGCCCTTGCCACGAGTATCAGACTCTAAGTGGCCCAAATCTATTCCAACCAATTTCATATTGTAAATTATATTGCAATTAACAGATTCCACTAATAAAATCAAAACTAGGGCGCAAAAATAGGTAAAATGACCAAAATGCCCCTCCAACCAACATCTCGGAATCGACTAATTTTTATATTTTCAGAACCCTCGTACTCTCACGAGTCTAACAATATAAAAATCTCCCAAATCGGAGGTCAAATGCCCCCTCAAATCCTCACAATTAGGTATAAGAATTTTACCCCATTTTTCACTCAAAAATCCGAAATTAAAGTTGAATTTGAGGTTAGATTAGTGAGTATTAATCATAAGGGAGTAAGGAATCGTTGCCCAACCGTTGCCTCTGAAAATCCTCGAAAAATCGCCCTTGCCCGAGCTCAAAATTGATTTTCACACTTATGAAATTAAACCCTCGATATTTCCTATTTCTGCCCAGGCGTTTCCGCTTCTGCGGACAAAAGACCGCTTCTGCGGTCCCGCTTTTGCGGAACAATGACTGCTTCTGCGGTCTATGAGGGGAAGTCTCAAAATTGCTTCTGCGATTAACAAGCCGCTTCTGCGGCTCCGCTTATGTGGAAAATATTCCGCTTCTGCGAAAATTGGAGGGAAGCCAGCTTCCGCTTCTGCGGTGACCAGGTCGCTTCCGCGACTCCGCTTATGCGGCTTCAAAGTCGCTTCTGCGGTGACCAGGTCGTTTCCGCGACTCCGCTTATGCGGCTTCAAAGTCGCTTCTACGGCGCCGCTTATGCGAATAACAGACCGCTTCTGCGGCCTCAGAGGAGGAGGAGCTTTATCGCTCCTACGGCGCAAAGGCTGCTTCTGCGGAACCGCTTCTTCGGTTCCCAAGCCGCAGAAGCGAAAACAACAGAAGCCTGCTGCAATTTTCCTTCTAACTTCTAAAAATTAACCCGTTGAGCATCCAAAATCATCTCGGGACCCCCGGGACCCCAACAAAAACACCAATACCACCTAATACCTTATTCGAACTTGTACCAATCCTTAAATCACCCAAAACAATGTCGGAAACCCGATTAAATCAAGAATTCAAGCCTAAGAACTTCAAATTCCAACGAAAAACGCTTTCGATAAAAAACCTAATCAAACCTCGTCCGAATGACCTGAAATTTTGCACACACATCCCAAATGACATGGCAGATCTACACCAACTTCCGAAATTCAAATTCGACCGTCGGATCAAAAACTCATTATCGGACCGAAAACTTCAAAAATTCAAACTTCGGCATTT
>MU771145.1:0-24521 GCA_026770625.1 Nicotiana glauca | reverse complement strand
TCATGTCATTTGGGATGTGTGTGCAAAATTTCAGGTCATTCAGACGAGGTTTGGTTAGGTTTTTGATCGAAAGCGTATTTGGTTAGAATTTGAAGTTCTTTGGCTTGAATCCTTGATTTAATCGGGTTTCCGTAGTTGTTTGAGGTGTTTTGAGGATTGGTACAAGTCCGAATAAGGTATTAGGTGGTATTGGTGTTTTTGGTTGGGGTCCCGGGGGTCCCGGGATGATTTCGGATGCTCAACGGGTTAGTTTTGGAAGTTAGAAGGAAAATTGCAGCAGGCTTCTGTTGTTTTCGCTTCTGCGGCTTGGGAACCGCGGAAGCGGCGCTGCAGAAGCAGCCTTTGTGCCGCAGAAGCGAGTTGGCCCCTTTTCCTCCGAGTCCGCAGAAGCGGTCAGCAATCCGCAAAAGCGGAGCCGCAGAAGCGGTTTCCTAATCGCAGAAGCGATTTGTGGCTTCCCCTCAGAGACCGCAGCAGCGGTCATATTTTCGGCAGAAGCGAAACCGCTGGAGCGGTCATGTGTCCGTAAAAACGGAACTTCCCCCTTTAAGTGAGAACTGCAAAAGCGGTGGTTTGTTCGCATAAGCGGGACCGCAGAAGCGGTCTCTGGACCGCAAAAGCAGAAACCGCTGTCCAGAAATACCAAAATCGAGGGTTAAGTTTGAAAAAGTTGGAAATCAATTTTTGAGCTCGGGCAAGGGCGATTCTGAGAGGATTTTGAAGAGGAGATTATTGGGTAACATTTCTATGATCCTTTCCAGTTATATTCCATCATTTAGTAGTTAAATCCACCTTCTAAATTCGAATTAAGGATAAAAAATGGAAGAATTTGGGTGAAAGTTCATTTTCTAAACTATTGGGTTTTGAGGGGGCATTCGACCTCCGATTTCTAAAATTTTTATATGGTTAGACTCGTGAGAGTACGAGGTTTCTAAAAATGTAAAAAATTTTTGGTTCCAAGACGTTGGCTTGAGGGGCGTTTTGGTCATTTTACCTATTTTCGCGCCTTAGCTTTAACTTCAAAAGTGGAATCAGTTGTTTGCAATATTATTTACGATTTGTAATTGAATTGAATAGATTTGGGCCATTTGGAGTAGGATACTCGTGGCAAGGGCATCGTTCCCTAGTTGATTTCGCACCAGTTCGAGGTAAGTGGCTTGTCTAACATTCTGTGGGGGATCTTTTCCCTTAGGATTTTGCCACTTGATATTTGAGTGCCTTGTTCGTGAGGTGACGAGCGTGTACTTGATCTAATTATTGCAAACCCGGTTCTACTTGAAGTATTTAAATTGAGATTTCCTATTTACTAGTTCATTTTAGACTGTGAGTTTAAGCTTGTGCTGAACTATTTGCTTAAATGCTTAGCTGACTTAATTGTTTAACTGCACTGACCATACTCTGTGACTCATGTTAGGCTAGGAATTTTAGCTATTTATACTGGTTTTAGTAATTATTCTGGGATTATGAGTAGTTGTCATTGTGTGTTTAAATTGGGACTACGGGACGACTTCCCGAGAGATCCCGCTGCATTTGATATATTCTGGATTTAGGGTGCGGGATACCAAGAGATCCCTGGCACATGCATTTCTATATATTGAGGATACCAAGAGATCCTCGGGATACCAAGAGATCCCCGACATACTTATTGAGGATACCAAGAGATCCCCGACTACTATTCCTCGATGAGAGCAGTATTCCTTGTATTGTTACCCTTGCTTTCTATTACCGTTCTTCCTTTTTTGTCTGGTTTAGATTCTCGTGGTAGACTTTATTTAAACTGTTTCCGTTATATTGTTATTTATTATGTTTTGCCTCGGTAGGGCCTGACCTTTCCTCGTAACTACCCAACCGACGTTAGGCTTGGCACTTACTGAGTACCGCTGTGGTGTACTCACGCCTCTTCTGCGCATGTTTTTCATGTGCAGATCCAGGTACCTCTATGCAGGCGCACTTCCAGTAGCTGCAGGAGCATTTTCGGAGACTCGAGGTATATCTGCCGCGTCCGCAGACCGTAGAGTCTCTATCTCACTCTACCTTGTAGTTAGCTCGATAATATTCCGTCATTCCTTGTTATAGACTTTCCGGATGATTAGAGCAGTGTCATGTATTATTGTTAGCCTGTGTTGCCCGTGGGTTTCCGGGTCTTTGGGATGGTTTCAGAATTTAAAGTATTAAAGTGTATGTACTAGACGGCAACTGTATACGTTACTCATGTTATTTAGTTTATGATTATAAATTTCGCAAATGTTGTTACTTCCGCAATGTGTTAGGCTTACCTGGTCGTGAAGACTAGGTGCCGTCATGACGTGTTCATAAGTGGTGAACTAGGGTCGTGACACCAAACTCATCCGATTCTGACCTTAAGTCAACCTTCAAATCTTCAAATTTTATTTAGATACGTTTTTACTTAATTCCCCAATTTCTCCAATTCAAATCATCAATTAAATGATAAAAAAAATAGATGGAATCTTGAAAAATAGAAAAATACGAGTCAAACAAACCTACTCCGATCCAAATCATGAAAATTTCCTCCAAAATTGCCCAAAACCATCTAACTCAAAATGTGATATAATAACTCAAATACTCGAGATAAAGTTTTAAAACAATTTACCCTTCGCGATTGCGGAAATTCCTTCACGATCGGGAAGAACAAAATTCACTAGCTGGCCATTACTTCTACGCGAATGTGACATCCAAGTCGTGAATGTGATGACCAAACGACCCCATGCCTACACGAGTATAGAAAGTCGTACGCGGTTGCGGAGGCTTACAGCCTGAAGCCCCCCGGCCGAACTCCCTTCTGTGCAAACGCATCCATCCTAGCACGATCGCGATGACCACTGCAGTCAAACCTTCGCAAACGCGTTTATTGATCCGCGAACTCGAAGAATAACTCGCCTGCCATCAAGAACACTCTACGTGATCGCGACCCATTCTTCGCAAAGAAGAAATCAGAACTGAGAACCAGCAATTCGAAAACATGGAGAAATGGTCCCAAACACATCCGAAACACACCCAAGGTCCTCAGGAGCCCGCCCCATCACATTATCCAAAACACACCCAAGGCCCTCCGAATTCACTCCACGACCTTCTCAAACCCAATCCAATCACCTCAAAAAGTCATTTAACTAAAAATGAACATAGAACAATCAATAAATAGGGTAACAAGGCTACAATATACAAAACGACTGGTCGAATCGCTACACATCTAGTCACTAACTAGATTCAAAATCTACCAATGGTGTAATCAAAAGAAAGTTTTCTTTAATTAATCTCCAGGACAAAAGGAAAATTTTAAAAGAGATACATGAGTGCTAAACCTTACTGCAAAACGACTTGAGCTAGTTATTTTTCCTATCACTCAACCATGCAGCATAATTAGAAAATTGTCCATCTGTAGATGTTTTCCAGTAATGAAGTCGGGCTTGTTTCTATCTTCAATGTCTATTTTAACTGTGTGTTGCACAATCAAGTTTAGTAAAGTATCTTGTAATTTCTGCATGCCCCATCCCATGTCATTAACGAATTCATTAACATTGATTTTAGGAGAAGTTTGTAATACTGGGCATAGTGTAGCCAATGCTCCTTTTTCCGAACCAATTGTCCCACCCAAAGCTGCATTCTCCATCTTGAAGTTTCCACAACATACTAGGTTTTGTTTTCTTTTTTATTTGCATAAGGCTAGTCCAGTTATGTGGGTTTCCTGAAACTGCTACTTTGGCCACCAGGTGTGCACTAATATAGTACTTGGCCTTAATAAAAGTAACCCATAGAGTGCGTTCGGATCTAAATATCCACCACGTTTAACTGTAAGGGATTCACATATGTCAGACATTCTTCTAACCCCCACTCCACCTTCCTCCTTAGGATAGCATAGGTTTGCCTAAGAACTCCAATTATAATTGTTTTTGTCCACAGTTGAGCCCCAAAAATGTGACAGAGTGCCTCTCCATCAACTTAAGAATGCTTTTAGGAGGATTTAATATTTTCTTGGTGTAGGTTGGTAGCGGTTGCAATACACATTTAATCAAGATCATCATACCCCCACAAGATAATATTTTCCCTTGCCACCCATTCAACCTCTTAATCATTTTAGCCAACATGCCTTCAAAGTATTCCATTTTTTCCATTCTCACATATATTGGGTAACCCAGGTAGTTAAAGGAAAACTTTTTTTGTTGAGAAAATCAGCTCCTTCTCTAATTTTGTTAATTCCATAGCTCCAATTATTGGCACGTTTAGGGGAAAAGTTTTATCTTTGTTAACCTTCTGACTCGAATTCTTCTCATACCACACATCTTCTCCATTGTAGCCTTGATAGATTTAGTGTTTTCACTATTAAATACCACTAAATATGTCACGATCCAAAATCTACGAAGGGTCATGGTGGCGCCGGACAGCGCTGTCAGGAAAGCCAACTGAAATACTTAATTAAATTCTAGTTTTAGTAATTTTGAAAAACACTTCTTTTATACGATTAAAACAATACTTAGTATATTCCTCCGAATAAATAATAAAATATTTAAACAACCTTTAAAATTTCTGAATAAACCCAAATAGCTCCCACCACCCGGTGTCACAAGTACATGAGCAATTTCTAAGAAAAACTGAATAGAGTATAACAGCTATCCGGAATACAATTGGACAAAAAATATGTAAAATCTTGAGAGAGACTATACTAGCTGCGGGTCGCCTCGAGGAAATACAGCTCACCTAGTCTCCGTGTCAACCATTTGGCTATGCTACTAAGCCACTAGCCACACATAAACATGTGCAACAAAAATGCACAGCAAGTGTAGTATGAGTACGAAAAAAACGTGTACTCAGCAAGTATCCCGTCTAATCTCGAAGAAGTAGAGACCAGAGGCCAACTTCAACACTTGCAAGTGGTCAAATAATAATATAACAAAGATGTGAGGAATTCATGGTTTAATATAGCAGTTCTAACTCACAAAGCCGAAAAACAGGTAAACACCTTTAACAAATAATAAAGGATTTTCAAGATTTATTTTTCATTATCTTTATCAATTGATATCAGTCCATGAAAGGCAACATCAACATTTAGAATTCTAAGGCAACCAACATAAGCATGCGCATATCATGCCGAGGTCGACGGCCCGCTCCAACAGAAATATAAAATGTGCACTGCCGAGGGTCGAACGGCTCGAACCATAGATGCATCTATTACCCCGCTCGCGAACTATCCTGCGACGCGGTCAACATAAAGTAAAAAAATATCCTGCTAGTGAATCATACGTGCGACGCAGGTACACAAAGAAATACACGCTCAAACAACTAATTAAGGATTTATCGGGGAACATTTATCCAATTAAAAGTCAATCCTCTTTTAACAATTTAAGAAGTTGAAGTTTAATCCTTTTAGAAATTCATTTACTAATTCAATGTGATATAAGCAATCCAAGTTGTCAATAAGTTTACAATTAATCCAAGTATAGCATGCTTTTGGGTCCTAGACTACCCGGACAATAGCATAATAGTAGCTACGCGCGAGCTCTCGTCACCTCATGCGTACGTGAACCCCACAAATAGGAGCACATAACCAATTAACTCACCTATGGGGACAATTTCCTTTTACAAGGTTAGAAAGGAGACTCACCTCGCTCCGAAATTTCCATAATCGACTTCCAAGCCCTTCCAACGACTCCAATTGATGCATAATTCCCCAAAACTATTGAAATAACGGGCAAACCAATAAAAATTCACTCTAATACTTGTAACAATTCAAATTATATAAGTTCCCAACTTCGCTCGAATAGTTGACCAAAATGCCCTCGGGCCCACGTGCCCGGAATCCGAAATTTTTTTAAGACAATTGTTACCCATAACCTAAGGATCAAGAATATATGATTTTTACTCCATTCCCCAATAAATTTCGTGGATAAATCTCGTTTTTACCAAATTTTAGGTTTTTCATCTAACCCCTTGATTTTCCCCTAATTTTCACATGTTAATCTACCCATAATCTACGTATTTAACTTATGATGTGTAGAAATTACTTACCTCTTTGATGATGATGAACACTCTCCTCAAATGATCTCAAAAATCGCCTAAGGCCAAGTGGGAAATGAGGGAAATGGGCTAAGTCTCGTAATAAAAAGCCACAACACTGGACACAGAAGTCGCATTTGCGACTCCAGGCTCGCAATTGCGAAGTCGCATTTGCGACAAAAGCTCCGCAAATGCGAAGCCTAGCCTACCCTACCCTGGTCGCATTTGCGACAAAATTCTTTGCAAATGCGAAGATCACAGCCTCGCAAATTCCACCCCCCTTTCGCAATTGCGAACTTTCCCCCTAGAGCCAAGGCTCGCAAATGTGAGAAGGAATTCGCAAATGCGAGGTCGCATTTGCAACCAATGCATCCCAATTGCAATCATACCAGTACCAACATTCACATTCCTTAACAAATCACTCCGAAGCTATCCCGAATCATACCCGAGCCCCCGGGGCTCCAAACCAAACACCCGCACAAGTCTAAAAACATGCTACAGACTTGCTCGAAGCCTCAAGTCACATCAAACAACGCTAGAACCATGAATTACACCCCAATTCAAGCTTAATGAACTTTAGAATTTCAAATTTCTATATTCGATGTCGAAACCTATCAAATCACGTCCGATTGACCTCAAATTTTGCACACAAGTCATATTCGATATTACGGACCTGCTTCAACTTTCGAAATCAAAATACGACCCCGATATCAAAAACTCCACTTCCGGTCAAACTTCTCAAAAACCTTCAAATTTCTATCATTAGCCAAATGACTCCAAAATGACCTACGGACCTCCGAATTCACTTTCGATCGCGCTCCTAACTCCAGAATTACCATATAGAGCTATTCACAGACTCGGAATCCCAAAAACACATCGATAACACTGAAATGCACTTCAAGCCAAACTTATGAAATTTCTTCTAAAATGCTAACTTCCACAATAGGCGTCAAAACGTTCCCGGGTCTTCCAAAATCTGATCCGGATATACGCTCAAGTCCAAATCATCATATGAACCTGTTGGAACCTTTTTCGAGGTCGTTTACTCAAATATCCAATCTTAGTTAATTCTTTCAACTTTAAGCTTCCGAAATGAGAATTCTCTTTCCAAATCAACTCTGAACTTCCCGAAACTTAATTCCGACCACGCGTACAAGTCATAATACCTAAAATGAAGTTGTTAATGGCCTAAGACTGCTGAACGACGTGCTAGAGCTCAAAATGACCGGTCGGGTCGTTACATTCTTTCCCACTTAAACATTTATTAGTCCTCGAACGTGCTGAGAACTACACTGAAGTAGTCTGAAATCACTGTTTAACACCTCATGCACCTTCCCGTGCTACCGCAACCCAGCTGAGCACCCTAGATATATCAATTAGAAGATATCCTTTTTCACTTAAGCAAATACGATTCAGAGCCCAATTCTTTCATCCGAAATTCTCTGCCAGGTCTGTTTCAACATACACTCACTGCATCAATAACCATACGCAGCACCAACACATGACTGCATAACTTAGCTGAATTCACACCTTGCACCACTTTACTCACAGAGCCACAATAACATTCTCCGATGAAATACTTCGAAATTCCACGAATCTGGTGCTCCCATTGCACCTCATGACCTGCATAGGTCTTGCTCTAATTCTTACGATACCGCCATGATAGAAGAGGTGTAGAAATTCATGACCAACTGTCGCATCACAAATCATTGGGTCTATACTCCTGACAAGAACCATCACCTAATCCCTAACCAAATAATGGTCATAGCTCCTTAATATACTTCACATTGCACTAATCCCAAATCCAATGATCTCGTCTCTACCAGTACGAACTGCTCAGGCAATAAGCCACCCCGGACATAATTAAAAGTCTCATATGACGCTACTATGTGACAACAGGCTACCAATTAGAATGTGATGCAAAAGGAAAACGAACTCTAAAAAGGAGATCCAATTACCCTACTCGCGAATCATACTTGCGATGCGGGCGCACAACTAATATAAGCTTTCCTTAGAAAATAAGAAACATAACACATAAAAAAATAGATACGGGGAACTATACTGAATATCACACTGTTGCAGCGCGCAACCCGATCCAAACAACATAACCATAGCGGCATGCCACCCGATCCAAATAACATACCCATGGCGGTGTGCCAACCGATCCACACGTAGAACTCACATAAGGAGATATACATCGAGCTAAATTGCTCATTACAAAAATATATCGAATTTTGGTCACCAGCACGCTAAGTGCATAATACCATCCCTGAGGGGATATATAGCGGTATAAGCTACAAAACTCAAGCACGACTGAGGTGTGATATACAATCTGAATCTCAAGAGCCATTTTACTAATAATACATCATTTCTACGCGGATCCTCAACACATAAGCAATTTCTCAAGCCGTCTCACAACTCACACGGTGCAATGTATCACCACATTGAATATCTGAAAACGAAATAACACCCTGACTAATCCTCCATAAGGAGCGCATTACTGAAATGAACACAACTGGCTTGACATAGAGCCTATATTCATATTTAAATCCATCCACCGAACTCAAGTCGATCCTGATCATATCAAACTAAGCCAATAATCTTTCAAAGGTCCATACTAATTTCCCTCTTTTCATAACACACAAGAACAACCATTATAACCGGACTACTCATCCACAGTCCGCAACTCAGTAACTGAGTGCCCTCCAGACATATATTCTCAACTTATAGATATCATCACAAATCTTCATACTTGGTTTAACTTATTCAGTCAACCAAGCGACTACATGCCACACTTATACGATTTTCCTGTGGGACACACTCTCATAACCTACAGTAATAAGTGACTGGGTCACACCTCCAAAACACCGGCCGCACTAACACTGAAAAGCGACCAAGAATCATTAACTAGGATGCAAAGCATTTTTCACAAAACACCCATCTCAGGTGATTATGAAGACAATACCAACTTATCTTAAACATCGAAACTCCATTCCTGCTCATCTGAGCTTGTGACATCCTTGTCAGCACCGAACTGTAACCTTGATCCTCTCTGCAAATTCCATACCACTCACTGCACCTAACATGCCCACTCAACCAAGGTTAACCATTCTATCTTCTTCCAGTTTATCCTTGATTGCCTTAGAAATAATAAAAACTCCATTCAACACATAGCATATTCCACCCGCACTCGTCCCGAGTGACCTTGAATCACGAGACCAAGCTGTCTCAAATCCCACGAACCATTTCATACCTCCTAATTGCTACATCGCAAGTCAAAACATCATAGACATTTTGTGCCTCTTCTTATAGGCTGCCATCAAATTTGATTCTTAACCGTACCTATAGCCTCGAAATTGTTAGGCATCACTCCTTATCCTTTGAATTCACTAGGACTATTGTTGAGAACCATCTGCTCTGACTTGGCCCTGAATATAATAAACTTCATGAATTTTCTATCACATGAATACCCTCTGGGTGAAGCATCTGGCAGAATCGCTTCCCTTGGAGCCCGCATCTTTACAAAGCACAATCCTGAATCCTTCCCAAGCCTGAATATGGGCCAATAAGGCCAACAATAACACACCTTTAATAATTCCTTTGCTCAAATTACCACTTATATTCTGTTCCCATAGCTGAAGTAACCCATCAATATTCTAATAACCAGGGACCTCGCAAGTAGTTAACCATGCAACCCAATCATAGGCGGTGGGATTCTCCCACTTAGCTTGAAGCCATCATTATACGACTCTGGCATTCACAAGGATTCTTCATCTCTTACTGACATAACCTTGCGCAAACAACTGCCAAAATGCTCAGAATTTTTCTGTAATACCCCCTTTTGAACTCTGAATCATCGACCACATTCGCATGACCGATTTCTTTGCTGCATAACTAATAGAACCTTCGCAGAAGCTTTGCCAACCACCCGACCGCTAACCTGCTCACAGGGAATAATCCACCTATGGAAATCACCTCCCGACATCTTCCAACGCAGTTGCATAGTGTACAATCACTATGACATCAATAACTCCTCCTGAGTCCGAGTTCATGCTCTAGTTGCACAAGTCAATTTACCCCTCGTGGACATCACTTAATTGTGCGGAAACAACCTTCCAATTCGAAGTTATGTGGTATCCTTCTTCATTCAAGCAACTCCTTCCCATTATATCAAATCTCCTGCCGCATAATAGCCCATACTTCAAATTAAATTCGTAGACCTCAATCCCCAATCACTAATATTCTCAAATCACTCCAAACTCTCCTTAAGGTACGTGGTCATCCCACTGCAAGCCTATGTGCAACTCCACCACTCTCCCACTTTGACGGTACCCATACCCTTAATCGACTACTCGACCCTTGGCCTCTCATACATGGCCTTCTAGAAATTTTAGCCACCGCCTGACACCTCCCACATGTCTTTCCTCATCCTTTGCTGCTCAGCTGCTGCCTTAAATAAAATCTATCTTCGTGGCACTTGAACCCACAATTGCTGCTAACTTTATACCTTTCGGAAGATCATCTTTCTCATACCACCGAAATTAGAAATACTAATTCAACCCTAAACTACCTCACTCTGCGATATCTGAGTGCCGCATTTTCGATACTATTTCGTAATAGCTTGCACCAAAGGCGAATTTTAGAGGATCGCAACACTGGCGAACTTAGTGCGTTCAATTTGGACAACGACATCCCCTCATAGAAGAAAGCTCCACCACTCTAGCATATACCAAGTATCATTACTCTACCATCCTGAATCTGCACATTCTTAGCCTGATTGCCTTTCCCCTGCCGGAAATAAAATACTGAATCTCTAGATGATGCACTGAGTAAACCTCCCTTCAAGTCATTCACTGCCCCGACACGTGGGCAAAATCCTACCATCGTATCACTACTGCGGAACAATCGTTCATAAGCATCATGGCAACTTGTGCCTAGCCTCAGAGCCCTCAGAAGTACCGCTACTGGGCTAAAACAATAAAATATCTTTCCACAAGGCGACGATAATAGCTCAGACGACTATACGGGGAGAAACACCCCGCACCATATTCGTAGTATCATTACAATTATTCAATTCTCGAGGAATAGCAAGCGCCTTGTGTCGCATAAGATTGAGTAGGAAAGAAATAAAGGCATAAGCCTCAAAGGATTCAAATTGCACGATGAGGAATCAAGAAGGGAAGTACTCCTAACAGTCCTGCAGCCTCCCGAGGATAAGTACATACATCTCCGTACCGATCCGCGAGACTCTACTAGACTTGCTCATGACTCGTGAGACCTTAGGAACCTAGCTCTGATACCATGTTGTCACGACCCAAAATCTACTAAGGGTCGTGGTGGCGCCGGACACCGCTGTCAGGCAAGCCAATTGAAATACTTAATTAAATTCTTGTTTTAGTAATTTTGAAAAACACTTCTTTTATACGATTAAAACAATACTTGGTATATTCCTCCGAATGAATAATGAAATATTTGAATTAAAATTTCTGAATAAACCCAAATACCTCCCAGAACCTCGTGTCACAAGTACAC
The DNA here is from genome assembly GCA_026770625.1 of Nicotiana glauca. NCBI lineage: Eukaryota > Viridiplantae > Streptophyta > Magnoliopsida > Solanales > Solanaceae > Nicotiana > Nicotiana glauca. The sequence goes on along the minus strand of MU771145.1, from coordinate 12,980 downwards.
AAGAAATTTTTAAGAAAAACAGAATAGAGTATAACAGCTGTCCGCAATATAATTGGACAGAAAATAAGTAAAATCCTGAGAGACTATACTAGCTGCGGGTCGCCCCAAGGAAATACAGCTCACCTAGTCTCCGTGTCAACCATGCGGCTATACCACTAAGTCACTGGCCACACATAAACCTGTGCAACAAAAATGCACACCAAGTGTAGTATGAGTACGAAAACAACGTGTACTCAGCAAGTATCCCGTCTAATCTCGAAGAAGTAGAGACGAGAGGTCGACTTCAACACTTTCTAGTGGTCAAATAATAATATAACAAAGATGTGAGGAATTCATGGTTTTATATAGCAGTTCTAACTCATAAAGCCGGAAAACAAGTAAACACCTTTAACAAATAATAAAGGATTTTCAAGATTTATTTTTCATTATCTTTATCAATTGATATCATGCCATGAAAGGCAACATCAACATTTAAAATTCTCAGGCAACCAATGTAAGCATGCACATATAGTGCCGAGGTCAACGGCCCGCTCTAATAGAAATGTAAAATGTGCACCGCCGAGGGTCGAACGGCTCAAATCATAGATGCATCTATTACCCCGCCCGCGAACTATCCTACGACGCGGTCAACATAAAGTAAAAAAATATCCTGCTCGCGAATCATACGTGAGACACAGGTACACATAGGAATACATTCTCAAACAGCCAATTAAGGATTTAACATTTATCCAATTAAAAGCCAATCCTCTTTTAACAATTTAAGAAGTTGAAGTTTAAGAAGTTGAAGTTTAATACTTTTAGAAATTTATTTACTAATTCAATGTGATTTAAGCAATCCAAGTTGTCAATAAGTTTACAATTAATCCAAGCATAGCATGTTTTTGGGTCCTAGACTACCCGGACAATAGCATAATAGTAGCTACGCACGGACTCTCGTCACTTCGTGCTTACATAACCCCCACAAATAGGAGCACATAACCAATTAGCTCACCTATGGGGACAATTCCCTCTTACAAGGTTAGAAAGGAGACTCACCTCGCTCCGAAATTTCCATAACAGGCTTCCAAGCCCTTCCAACGACTCCAATTGATGCATAACGCCCCAAAACTATTCAAATAACGGGCAAACCAATAAAACTTCACTCTAATGCTTGTAACAATTCAAATTATATAAGTTCCCAACTCCACTCGAAAAGTTGACCAAAACGCCCTCAGGCCCACGTGCCCGGAATCCAAAATTTTTCGAAGACAATTGTTACCCATAACCTAAGGATCAAGAATATATGATTTTTACTCCATTCCCCAATAAATTTTGTGGATAAATCTCGTTGTTACCAAATTCTAGGTTTTTCATCTAACCCCTTGATTTTCCCCTAATTTTCACATGTTAATCTACCCATAATCTACATATTTAACTTATGATGTGTAGAAATTACTTACCTCTTTGATGATGATGAAAACTCTCCTCAAATGCTCTTAAAAATCGCCTAAGGCCAAGTGGGAAATGGGCTAAGTCTCGTAATAAAAAGCCACAGCACTGGACGCAGAAGTCGCATTAGCGATTCTAGGCTCGCAATTGCGATGTCGCATTTGCGACAAAAGCTCTGCAAATGCGAAGCCTAGCCTACCCTGCCCTGGTTGCATTTTGCGACAAAATTCTTTGCAAATGCGAAGATCACATCCTCGCAAATTCCACCCCCCTTTTGCAATTGCGAACTTTCCCCCTAGATCCCAAGCTCGCAAATGCAAGATGGAACTCGCAAATGCGAGGTCACATTGCAACCAATGCATCGCAATTGCGATCATACCAATACCAGCACTCGCATTCCTTAACAAATCACTCTGAAGCTATCCCGAATCACACCCGAGACCCCGGGGCTCCAAACCAAACACCCGCCCAAGTCTAAAAACATAATACGGACTTGCTCAAAGCCTCGAGTCACATTAAACAACTTTAGAACCATGAATTACACCCCAATTCGAGCTTAATGAACTTTAAAATTTCAAACTTCTATATTCGATGTCGAAACCTATCAAATCATATCTGATTGACCTCAAATTTTGAACACAAGTCATATTCGACATTACGGACCTGCTCCAACTTTCGAAATTAGAATCCGATCCCGATATCAAAAAGTTCACTACCGGTCAAACTTCTCAAAAACCTTCAAATTTTAATATTTAGCCAAATGACTCCAAAATGACCTACGGACCTCCGAATTCAGTTCTGATCATACTCCCAACTCCAGAATCACCATACATAACTATTCACATACTCAAAATCCGAAACAGAGACCGATAACACTGAAATACACTTCAACCCAAACTTATGAAATTTCTTCTAAAATGCTAACTTCCACAATTGGCGCCAAAACATTCCCGGGTCTTTTGAAAATTCGATCCGGACATACGCCCAAGTCCGAAATCATCATACGAACCTGTTGGAACCTTCAAATCCCAATTCTAAGGTCGTTTACTCAAATATCCAATCTTAGTTAATTGTTTCAACTTTAAGCTTCCGAAATGAGAATTCTCTTTCCAAATCAACTCTAAACTTCCCGAAACTTAATTCCGACCATGCGTACAAGTCATAATACCTAAAATGAAGTTGTCCATGGCCTCAAACTGCTGAACGGCATGCTAGAGCTCAACACGACTGGTCAGGTCATTACAAAATAATTTGTATATGCCAAATGGTTAATGGTGGGACTTCTACTGCTAATCGAAAATAAAATGAAATTGTCACTATGATTGAGCTAATCCAGAAGTTTAGATAAGACCTCTGAACCAATAATGAACAAAGAAAGGGATAGAAGGACTCCTCGATTGAGCCCCTGTTATGATGTGAAAAATTCAATTTCGTATCATTGACTAAGATAGATTACCACATTCCATATATTAATTTTCCAATCATTTTTATAATTTCCTCATTAAAGCTAAATTTTCTTAGTGCTGCTATAAAAAAGGCAAAGTCATTCTATCGTATGCTTGGCCATATCCAACTTCATCACCATGTTTCTCCCTATGTTTTTCTTCTTTATGTCCTGGACAATCTCCTGAGCCAACTGGACATTCTCTGTAATGAGCGTACCCTTCAAGAAGCCACTCTAATTCTCAGAAATCATTATAATCACCATAGGATTTAGCCTTTTGGATATAATTTTGGTTATTATCTTGCTGGTGAAGTTACTGAAGGCGAAAGGCCTCAGTTCAAAGGGGCTTCCACTTTGGAAGGAACATTAGAAGGGTATAAATGAAGAACTTTGTCAATGTTTCTCCATTAAGAAAACTCTAGGCAAAATCAATGATGTCACTTTTGATGATATCTTAACAACTATGGAAAAAACTCCTACGGCAACCATCTGTTCCAGTACATCTACTAGCGCTCATGCTGAACACTGCTTTCTTGATTTTCTCTTCTATTGGAGTGCATAAAATCAATTCGCTAGCTCTATCTACAATTCATGTAGTAAGACATTGAAGGATTATGTAATCCTAAATATGTTGTTTAGTTTTGAAAAGATCTTGGAAGTATTTTATAGCATCTTTAAAGATGTTCTCATTTCCATTCACCCATTTTCCCCTTTTGTTCTTAATTCTATGTAATTATAGTCTCCTCCTCCTTTCTCTAATCATTGCATGAAAGTACTTGCTATTACAGTCCCCCTCCTTAAACAATTCTAATTTGAGATTTCTTCTTAAGTAATGATTCTTGCTTGTTGAGCCACATTTTGTATTCAGCGTGTACCTTGTTCATTTCCTCCCTTCATGCTCAGTGTTGTACAGTAGGTCTACATCTTTCGGATTCTGTAATTTTGCTTTCCTCTTGTTCAGTTATTCATATATATCTCTAATTATTTTCCACTGACTCAATCTCCCCCTACCTTCTTGAGTATTTGTTGCAGCCTCCACATAGGGTTACCATTAAAATGATGATCCCATTTATTTCTAACAAATTTAGTAAATCCATGTTGTTTGATCTAGAAATCTAGGAATTTTAAGTACTTCTTTCTTGTTTGCTTGTTTGTTTTGCATTTCATAAGCAACGACCTATAATATGATCCCACTCGAGCATGGTGTTTACTATATTAGAGCTGTATTTTTGTGCCTAGAGATCATTCATAAAAACTCTAACCTCTTCCAGATTATCTTGCTAGGTTTCCACTTATTGCACCAGGTGACATTGAATCCAATAAATCCATTGTCAACCATTCCACAAGAATACACACATTTAGCAAAGTCAAAACTTCAGTAATTTCTATGTGGTTTTCCCCCTACCTTCTCCTCCGGATCATGAATAACATTAAAATCCCCTTTGATGAACCATGCACCAACAATTCTTGTATTTAAATTTTTCAGACTGCTCTAGAGTTCTTTCCTCTCAGTTGTAGTGCATTTGCCATATACTGTAGTAACAAAGAACCAATCAGACAATTTTTTTTCGTAAATCTGAGATAAATCTGTTGTTCATGGACAAAGACTACTATAGCCTGGCAACTATCTCTCAAATAATACCAAACCTACCCACTATAATTATTTGTACAGTGTTGAAAACCTAAAAAGTTCTTGTATACCTCCACTTTATTAGCATTAACAAAAGGTTAGAAAATAGCTACCATATAAACTTTGTTTATAAATGCTAGCTTTTTAAGCCTATGAATGAATTTCTTTTTTCTTAACCCATATATTCCTTATGATTGCACTTATCTTAAAAGAATATTTAGGATTTTTTGTTGCATCCACCTCCCCCACTCCCCACAGAAAATTCAACTTTCTTTTTGTTGCTCTTAGAGGATTTCTTCTATCTACTTCTCCCCCTTTTACTGGTAAAACACCATTTCTTCCACATACTTCCTTCATGTGTGATGTGCATGATCTTCATCATTTGATTTTCATTATGTTCAGACACATTCAAAGAGTCATTGATGGTTAATTCAACATGCTCTTCATCTGTTTATTGATATATGACTTTTCACATAGGATGGAAGACAACTGCTTGATTTAGAGACAACAGCTTCCTTCCTCAGGGTTTTAGTAATAGAGTTTCTAGAGAGAGAGGCGCTAGCCCGAGTACATAATATAAGGTCCACTAGTGCTCACAATTGTTCTGTTATTATCTCATGTCCATTTAACTACCCCTCGAGGCATATGTGCTGATGAACCCTTGAAATATAGTAGGAACAACCTCAATTGCCGTACCCAGGCGCCGATCTCTAGAAGCTTCTGAATGTTCAATTTGTATGGCCTCAGTGATAACAATATTTTGTGTACCACTTCTGATGATGCATGCATTCACAATATTAGTTGTTCGGGCTCTTCTTGAGATGTTGAATACCCTCACTGGATTGCTCATATGAACCTCCTTTATCAACCTCTTTCTCCTTCTTACTATTTGTTATATCTTGACTGGATTTATGGTCGTGCACATTCAATAATTTCTCCCTAATATATGCGCTAATTTTCTCCCTTTTTATTGCATCTTCTTCTTAATTTTGTTTTTCTTGTGAAAGCGGAGGTTTAAACATCACCTTTGCTTTCTTTTTTGGATTTTTGTTCAGCTTCTTCTTCTTCTTCTTCTTCTTCTTCTTCTTCTTTATTATTCTAGCATTCTTTGTAGTCACCTCCTCCTTGTCAACCTCAATTATGTTCTTAAATTTTTTCACTTGAAGTTTTTCAATATGTTTTGTTCCGACTGCATTAGTCACCCCTTTCCTCACCCTTCTCCTGGATTTCGGCTTCTTTAGCTGTCACCACTTCTTTTTCAATTGATTATCCGTTAACCGCATGTGTGTTAGATTTCTCTATAACTTGCATTAAATTTTAACTCTTTAAATCTCTTGTTTTTAGGCTAATCTCTTTCTCTCCAAAAAGCTACAGTTGCTTAGATCATGCCCCAATTCCTTATCGTGTTTGCAATACTTAGCAATGCTTTCATATTCTACCTTCTAGAAAAATTCCTTCAAGGGAGAATCGTCATCCTCCGATCCCAGATAATCGCTTGTAGGCAAAGGTTAAGGAGATCAACATCAATTCTTACCTTATCAATACCCGATCGAGTCCTTCCTTTTGTTGCTAAATCCATCTCCAATGGTGTTACAATCTCCTCTGTAATTTGTTTCACATAGTGCTATGTGTGCATATGAAATGATATTTGTGGTAGTAGTTCCTATACAGGAATAATGTGGATTTCTTCTTTTTGCTAGAAATCCAAAGACCATTTCAGTAGCGACATTTGCGGTCCTTCAATCTCGATAACTCTTTTGATCCAAATCTGTAACGATCCGACTGTTTGTTTTGAGTAATTGTATTCGGTTTGGTAGTTTGAAGTCACGAATAGCTTCACACAGTGTATTATGACTTGCGTGTATCATTGGTTTGGGTTTTTGAGAAGTCCAGAAAGGATTTTTAGAAGCGACTTTCATTTGAGAAGCTTGAAGTTGAAATAATTGACCAAGATTTGACTTTTGAGTATTTGACATCGGATTGGAGTTTTGATTATTCTGATAGGCTCGGGTGGTGACTTTGGACTTAGGCATACATCTATATTTGGATTTGGAGGTCCGTGGGGTAATTTGAAGCATTTCGGCAAAAATTGAAAAGTTGAAGTTTTCGAAGATTGAGAAGTTTGACCAAGATTTGACTTTAGTGATATAGAGGTTGGAATGCGATTGTGAGAGTGAAAACAACTCTGTTATGTCATTTGGGACTTGCTTGCAAAATTTGGTGTCATTTGGAGTTAATTTGAAATGGTTCGTATGCTTGGTTGCAATTCTAGAAGTTCTTGAAGTTCATGGTGATTTTCATGCGTTTAGAATCCGATTTGTGGTTCTAGAGATTATTTTGGTGTTCCAATTGTGTGAGCGAGTTCGTGTTATGTTTCCAGACTTGTGTGGGTGGGTGTTTTGTTTGGAGCCCCGAGGGCTCGGTTGAGTTTCGTATGCATTTCGGACTGCTGGAAGAAGGTTCGGCTTTGCTGGTGTCTCCATTCTCGCATTTGTGAGGATTTCATCGCATTTGTGAGACCATTCTCGCATTTGTAATGATAGATTGGGGCAGGGGAGTTTGCAGTTGCGAACTACATCATCGCATTTACGATAGCTGGGGCTGCTTATCGGGCGGATTGGGCGGTTATTTACTGTTAACGGTTATCTGCTTTTAAATGTATTAATCTGTTAGCCACCCGATAAGTCATCAGGCGGATTGGTATCGGTTTAGCTCTTATGGGCGGTTATCGGATGGTATATTGGCCTGACATACATATTCACTAAATTGTGTTTTTTCTGTTGGACATGAAATAGCTGAACTGATTATAGAGCATGAATCAGAAGCAATGCAGAGGTAAGTGGTTCAGGACTTTGCGAAGTCTGTGCGAGAAATCCTTTCACTCTCTTCTTCTGCAACTTCTACTCAAGAATATAAAATTCAACAGACATCATCAAATAGCAAAAAGAACACTAAGCTACTCTTTTGCATAGAAAAATGCTTCTACACATAGAGCAAATAAATATCATCACAAGTGTACTTTATGAGCTGTCTCAATTAGGAGCCCACTAAATTAACTGCCGACCTTTTTTTGTTACTGCTCGTGACTGTCAAAAATCAGATCAAGATAGTGAGGATACTTGCTAAAGATCTTCAGGACTGCATTAATAAGTCAAGGGAGTTGCAAACAACTTTACAAGCAATACAATGGGGTGTCTGGAACAATTAGAAAGAAATCGTGTTGCAGATGGACTTACTATTAGTAATAAATAAAAATAAATTTTAGCTTTTTTATATTTAATATATATATAAATAAAAATAAATTATATATATATATATATATATATATATATATATATATATATATATATATATATATATATATATTTATATATATATATATATATATATATATATTTATATTCTTAACGGGTTAACGAATTATCCGTTAAGAAAATTGAATAACCCGCCCCCAAACCGAAAAGCCGTTAATAAAACAAATTCAATCCGTTCCATGTCCGTTAAGCCGTTACCAGTAAACCATTAAGCTTCGGTTCGGTTTGGTTTTCGGTTTCGGATCGGTTTTGAACACCCCTAGTGATAGCAGCTCCGCATTTGTGACAATAACTGTTGCTATTGGGAACATCTCATAGTTCGTATTTGCGAGTCCTGTGTCTCATTTGCTACCTGATCAGAGCTGGCCAGCCTTCGCATTTGTGATACTTATGTCACATTTGCGAGAATTGTATTTGCAATCCTGGTGTCGCAAATGCGACATATGGGGCTGTTATTAATACTCTCATTTTGGGACTTAGCTCCATTTTATCATATTTTGAACCCTAGGTCCGAGAGTAGGCGATTTTGAGAGAAGATTTTCATACCAAATCATTGGGTAAGTGTCTCTAATCAATTTCCAAATATATCTTATTATTATATCTTAGATTTAACATCAAATTCATGAGAATCTAAAGGAAAAGTTTGAGAAAAATTTGTAAAACCTTTCAAAAATGTAAAATGACGATTTGAAGGACCAAAAGGTATCGGAACTTGATAATTTTGATATTGTTGAACGTGTATCGGAATGGATGTCTGGGTTTTGTAAAATTTGTAAGGTTACAAGGTTCGGGCCCGAGGAGTTGACTTTTTGCAAATTGTATAAGGATCATAGCTTTGTTAATTGGAATTTTTTTCTCTTGCATTATTAGATGTATTTAAGTCGTCTTTGGCTAGATTGGGCCAAGTGATGGTGAATTGGTAAAGGAAAAGCAAAATTGAGTATTGAGTTGGCCGAATTGAGGTAAGTATCTTGCCTAACTTTGTGTTGGGGGAAACCACCCCTTAGGAATTGAGTCAATTATGCTATCTTGATATGTGACAGCTGTGTACACAAGGTGACGAGTGGGTACACAACCTATATGTGGTATTGACCGGTTTAGATTGTCTAGTCTCTTTCCATTCCCTTGATTATATTATCATAATATGTGGTATCTCATTGTTAGGCTACTCTTACGTTCTCTATATGATGTTGTTAGCACTTATTTACCTATTACTTGTTGTTTGGCCCTTATTTGCCTTAGTTGAAGTTATTGCCTTCCTTGTTGTTTTGTTACTTCTTAATGTGTGAGTTCCTCTATGCCTCTGTGCATATATGCTACATGTCTAAATTGTTGTGATTGCCTGCGTAGTTATCATTCGCCTTACATGTCTTGTTGTTTTGTAAAGGTTATTGTATACCCTTGATTTTTACGTACTTCCCTTGTTGCCGTGTACTCATACTCTTGGTTGTAGAAATTCTTGTAATTGAGTTGTTGAATTGTTGTCGTTAATTTAAATTATAGTACGGGGGATTGGGTTGCACGCCACAACAAGTAAAATAAGGGAGGTGGTAGAATAAGGGAGGATATTTATATTGTGATGTTGTTATTATATGTGGGATCGAGTTGCACACCGCAACATGTGAAATCAGGGTGAATTATTATGGTGAAATAAGGATGAATTGTGATATTAATATTATATGGTGTGATCGGGTTGCACATCGCAACATATTATATTTATTGCTATGATATTGATATTGTATGTTGGAATAGGGTTGCACGCCGCAACAGGTGAAATAATGGTGAATTGATATGGTGGAATAAGGGTGACTTATGATATTGATATTACATAGTGGAATCGGGTTGCACGCCGCAACATATCTTGTATTTTGGTATCAACTGTTTTACTGTATTGATTTTAGTTCCTCGTGCAGACTTTGATAATCTGTATTTCTGGTTTTCACTGAGTTTGAAAATCAAGTTATTGTCATTGACTTATTGCCTTCCCATCATTTCCTGGGTCTTTTCCTTATACTATTATTCTGGTGAATTGATTTTCAAAGTAAACTTCCTACGTTGAGTCATTACCTCCCACCCTGCTGAGTTGTTAGTAATATAGTGATTTAAAATGAAAGAATTAATATCATGTTATCTTGTGTGACTTTAAGTTAGAACCCGTAGTATATTTCAGTATCTACTATCTTTAGTAATCGTTATATTTTATTTTAGTTGATTCTCCAGCTTAATCTCCTTAACTTTCTGAGGTTTTTAATTTACTTAAAATAGAATTTTTATTATGTTTTAACTCAATAAATTCTATACTAAATGCAATAGCTATTCGGCGTTAAATTTTATTTGAAAATGTTATATTTCTTCACTCAAATGATTTCTCAAAACAAAACTCATCTTTCTCGATGATTTCCTATTTGGTTTAGAAACTGTAAATTTACTTTATGATATATAAATGGAATCTCTTGAGCTCTTAATTAGAATATGACACAGATATTATGTACTGAGTAGCACGTAGATTTTGTCGTGCAAAGTGAGATGGAAATATGTGGGCACAAAGTGTTGTCACGCCCCGAACCTGGGCCTGGACATAACACGACACTCGGTGCCTGACTACATGTGACAAAGTGAACCAACTAGCTGGCTGAATCAACATGTGGTATCATACAAGAAAATAAACTAACACATGCTGATATAGTGAAAGTCTGGATGATATAAATCAAAGTGCGGAAATACTAATAAAATTCTGAAACATATTTGCAGCCAACATGGCTTAACATGAAAAGTTTGAGACTCTGTCTAACTGTTACTCTAGTCTATGAAGCCTCTATTGAAGTACTGAAAGCACTAACTATCTGTAAATACTGAAAGGATGTAAAGTAATGATAATGCCCCGGAAGAATTGGGGATCACCAAATAGCTGGTACGAGAATCCTAGCGCTCTGAATCATCAACCTGTAAATCATTACCTGCATTGGGAGATGCAGGCCCCGGGCAAAAGGGATGTCAATACATTTGAATTGTACTAGTATGTAAAGCAACTGAAATAACAATAGAAAGAATTATAAATGCTGAAACTGAAATTAAGCTGATCATTGAAATGATAACTATTGAAACTGAAACTGAAGTGAGAACTGGTAACTGAACTGATAACTGAACTGGATAAAAGAAGTAAGGATGTGAATACTCCCTCTTCTGAATGATGAACAACATGTTTATCTGAATAAGCTACGGTCTCGGGCCCAATATATATGTGCACAAGCTACGGCCTCAGGCCCAAGTATACGTATATATAACTAAGGACTCAGGCTCAAAAATGCATAAAGCATAAACTACGGCCTTAGGCCCAAACATTCATAAAGCATATAAACTACGGCCTCAAGCCCAAATATAGGTGTTCAATATTCAATAATTTAAAATCAGAAACTGGGAATCATACTGCAATACATGATAGTGAAATACTGAGTCATATTGAGTTACATAATACTGGAATACTGGATCATACTGGGTTACATAATACTGACATACTGAATGGGACTAGACTGAGACATGTATTCTTGAACTAATTATGAATACTGAAATTTCAACTGTATATGGCATACTAAGTAATCTATGCTAAGACTCGGGGGCATCAAACCTTAGTCTATATTGAATATGCATTGTACTCACAACGTTCAAAATGAAAGTCATGAGCGAGTTATGAAGCTGGAGAATAGAAGTTCTACAACTATTCAAGGAACTAGGCTTAACTATATTTCTGAGGCAATTGGTAACGTCGTAAAAGAAACGTATTGTAGGGAGGATCATTAAAATTCCCAAACATAGAGAGTTAGCCTCACATACATTAACTTCCATCTCTTGAGCGTAATACAACATTCGCCAACCCTTTCAACTTCAATCTATATCAATACAAGTCAAAGGGATTCCATATTAGCAATAATACTCATGTTTTGGTCACTTAGGAATTTTCTCAAACACTTGGTGGCATAAAGCTCCATAGTCCTTATTAATGGTGTCTCTACTCCCAATAACCCATTCTCTTGCTCCTAGATAAATTCTAAATTCTCAAATTGTTATAATCAACATCATTCTTTATCACCCATAAGGTAAACAACACCCCTAACCAGTAATCAACAATCAACACCCCAACCCTATAATCGTTCATGCTTTTCTATCAAACCCACCAACTCATATCTCACGAACTAGGGTTTAAAATAATTAAACCAATATTAGAATCAATTAGAGGGTGAAGACATTACCTTTTTGAAGTTCAAACCCTTTGAATTCGAGTCCTATGCTTCCTTCTCTCAACAATGATGTCCCAATCGAATATATAATGATATAGAGGGTTTAACCAAGTTAATAAGATGTTGGGAAATTAAACTCAACTTAGAATCACCATTAGAACTTACCTTGGATGGTGGGGGACGAAATATGGCTATAAAACTGTCATGACTCCATTTCCCAAACCCGGTCATGATGGCGCCTCTCATGAAGACAAGGCCAGCCAGACCATCTCAGAACACCACTTAAAGCAGTTATATAACAATTCAAATATGAATTAATCAATATAAATACGATCCAATACAGCCCGACCGGGGTGTCACAAGTCACGAGCATCTAGGAGGGTCTTTATTTTAATTTTAAAGTCTATAATACCTAGAGTAAAATCTATAAAACAACAAAAAGAAGAATCTCGGTGCCACGAACGTCGGCGGTCACCTTGCTTAGCTACAATAGCAATACCTTCAATCCGTTACTAACCCGCTACCGGTTGAAACAGTACCTGCAACTGCACGCGAGGTGCAGGGAGTAAAGTGAATACTCCCAACTCAGTGGTAATAAGAGAGAATAATAACTGAGCGATAACAAAACACGTATGGGCACACCAAAATGCTATAAAAGACAGTACAACCCTTTGAGGAAAACCGTAATACTATGAAAATCTTTCAGAAAATCTCAAGATCAGTTAAAAATCTCTTTTACAAAATGTCTCTTACAAATACCCCTTCTTCTTTTTCAATAGCCAAGCATATGAATGCTATATCAGTTAGATCAAGTCGGCTCATACATCGGCCCCTTGGGCACAACACTCCTTAATATATAACACCAGGGTATCTGGTCAACAAGGCAAGTAACAATATGTATGCCGATGATATATGAGTGCTAAATGTCA